>JAEIFL010000323.1:0-98233 GCA_018901835.1 Scaptomyza graminum
AACAATCAAGAATGCACGAAGAAACGAAACAGAAGAAATAACGGAACTAGACGAACATTCCTCCAGTGGCATCACATACACATTTTTCATTCTTTATTTCTCTCCTTTTAGTTGTTAGTTCTTCTTAAGCGACGAGTGCGTGCAGACGAAAATATCAGAGCTAATAAATACACAGCATATATATATATCGAATATAAATTAACCAAGTCTTATTATTTAAAACATTATTGCCTAATGCATAATCTAATAGGTTATGGGCCCAGGCATAGACAAATAATAAAGTGCTTTGGTTTTGCGAAAATAAATAAGTGAAACAATTAAATAAAAAGTAAAATATATGTACATGTGTTTTTACATGTATAAGTGTTAAGTACTGCACGCGTTTACGATATTTGATATACATACATTGGTTATATATACACAATCATTTGTAAACGTATCAAATTTATTGTATAAGTATATGTACATACATAAATAATATATAAAATAAAAATATCTACAATTAAAAATTTCTAATTTCATATTGCCAGCGGAGTCTCAACAAAATTACGGAACCTTGCTGAATTTCACAATTCTGAGAAAAGCACACAAGCGACTCGAACGAGGAGGTGCAGACAGAATAAAATTGAGTGAAACGTTGTGTTGAGCAGAAAGGTTGCAAAGTTGAGTGTAGTTAGCAAATTGATAGAAATTGCGAGAAGCAATGGAAAAGGGAAAAAGGAATATTAAACCATTTGATGGTGAAAAATATTCAATTTGGAAATTTAGGATTAGAGCGCTTTTAGAGGAAAATGATTTATTAAGTGTTATTGACAATGAACCAGCAGAAAGGACAGAGGCATCTAGAAAAGCAGATAGATGTGCTAAAAATGTAATTATTGAATATTTAAGTGATTCGTTTCTTGTGTTTGCAAATTCTGATAAAAGTGCCAAAGAAATTTTTGATAATTTAGATGCTCTTTTATGAGAGAAAAAGTTTAGCTTCCCAACTTTCTTTGCGAAAGCAGTTACTGGCACTGAAATTAAAAGGCGACTCTTCGCTCGTAAATCATTTTCACACATTTGACGATTTGATCACTGAGCTCATTTCTTCAGGAGCGAAAATTGATGAAATGGACAAGATCTCGCATCTTCTGTTAACTCTTCCTTCAAATTATGATGGGGTCATTACGGCAATTGAAACTTTAGCTGAAAGTAATTTAACGTTAGCGTTTGTCAAAACTCGTCTATTAGATCACGAAATAAAAATAAAAACGATTAGTAAAGATACAAGTGCTAAGGTTTTGCAAGCCGTAAATTTCAAAGAACAAAATGAAAACAAAAATAAATTTATTAACAAGCAAAATAAAAAAGGTTTTTAAAAATAAAATAAAGCATAGACCTAAGTGCTACCACTGTGGGAAACTTGGTCATGTGAAGAAGGATTGTTTTTGTTTTTAAGAGATTAAACACCAATCAAAACATAAATAAAAGTGGAAAAGAAAAACAAGCTCAAGTAGCAACAGCTCAGGTAGATCGTGGTTTTGCATTTATGATGAGGCAGAGAGTTGATTCTTTAAATGGAAGCGAAGTTGTATTTATCTTAGACTCAGGAGCTTCGGACCATTTAATAAAAAAAAAGTATTGTTTGCCGATTATGCCAATTTGGAAAATCCTATGGAAATTGCCATTGCCAAACAAGGAGAAAGTATCCATGCAACAGCAAAAGAAATTGTTCAACTAAAAACTCAAGGCAATGAGATAACGCTGGAGGACGTGCTATTTTGCAAAGACGTCCCACATAATCTGTTATCTGTACGCAAAATGCAAAATGCTGGAATGACTGTAGAATTTAATTCTGAAGGTGTAAAGGTCACCAAGGATGGTCAACTAGTATTCACTGGAGCAAGTGAGTATAATGTCCCATTTGTTAAATTTGAAATAAATAACAAAGCATATGCGTGTAATTTAAAATTAACAAAAAGTGCTGAAAGTCGATTGTGGCATGAAAGGTTGGGCCACATAAGTGTTGGCAAATTTATGGAAATAAAACGTAACGATATGTTTGAAGATATTAGTTTATTAAAAGAGGTAGATGTAAATAATGAACTATGTGAAGCTTGCGTTAATGGAAAGTTATCGAGACTTAAGTTTGAAAAATATAAAAATAAAGATTTCATTAATAGGCCCTTATTTGTTATTCATTCAGATATCTGTGGTCCGATAACACCGTGTACAATCGATAATAAAAATTATTATGTAGTTTTTATTGATCAGTACACACATTATTGTGTGACGTACTTAATAACGTATAAATCTGACTTGTTTTCGGTTTTTAAAGATTTTATTGCGAAAGGAGAAAGCCATTTTAATCTTAAAGTAGTAAATTTCTATATTGACAATGGAAGGGAATATTTGTCTAACGAGATGCGTGAATTTTGTTCTGAAAAAGGTATCAGCTATCATTTGACTATTCCTCACACTCCACAGCTAAATGGTGTATCTGAACGAATGATCAGAACAATTACAGAAAAGGCTCGTTCCATGGTTAATGGAGCTAAACTGAATAAAAGTTTTTGGGGCGAAGCAGTTTTAACTGCAACTTATTTAATAAATAGATGCCCAACTAGAGCTTTAAAAGATATTAAGAAAACACCATTTGAAATGTGGCATAATAAAAAGCCTGTTTTGAAATATCTTAAGATATTTGGCTCAACAGTATACGTTCTTAATAAAGTAAGAAAACGAAAGTTCGATGAAAAATCGATTAAGTGTATACTCGTTGGATATGAACCAAATGGTTTAAAGCTGTGGAATGTAGAATCAAGGAAGTTTATGACAGCTCGAGATGTTGTGGTGGATGAAACAAATATGTTGAATTCAAGGTCGGTAGAAGACTGTGCTTCACAGTCAGAAGACTGTGCTTCACAGTCAGAAGACTCAATGTTCCAAAATGACAAACTGGAACAATTAGAAGATTCTTGTTTGGAAAATAAAAGCGAAAAACAGGAAGTCGATTTTCAGGATGCAAACACTGAAAATGTAGAGTCTTGCTTTCCATTACCTGAAATGGAAAATATTGAAGCTGTTAATGACAGTTCAAAAATAATTATACCGCCTTGTGAAAATTCCACAAATCTAAAGAATACCGATCCAGTTGTAGTTACTGGTGAGAACGAAGAAATCAGACGCAGTGAGAGATTAAAAGACAAACCTAAAATTTCTTATAGATTATTAGAAAAATGTTTAATGAATTCTTATACTTACTTTAATAATATCCCAAATTGTTTTGAAGAAATTAAAAATCGGGATGATAAGGTTAATTGGGAAAAGGCAATTCAAGATGAATTAGATTCCCATTCTCAAAACAATACATGGTCTTTGGTACAAAGGCCTCAAAACAAAAACATAATTGATTGTAAATGGGTGTTTACCATTAAACAAGATGAATTCGGCAACTTAGTCCGATATAAAGCAAGACTTGTAGCGCGAGGCTTTACGCAAGAATATCTGACGGATTACGAAGAAACATTTGCACCAGTTGCACGTATTTCTAGTTTTCGATTTATTCTGGCATTAGCAAATCAATATGATTTAAAAATTCATCATATGGATGTCAAGACAGCATTCCTTAATGGAAACCTTAAGGAGGAAATTTATATGAAAATTCCTCAAGGATTGACACATGATGAGGGAAAAGTCTGTAAGTTAAATAAAGCTATTTATGGTCTAAAACAAGCAGCCAGGTGCTGGTTTGAAGCTTTTGAAAATGTCTTAAAAGAAATCGGTTTTGTCAATCTAGGAGTTGACCGATGCATTTATATTATAGATAAAGGAGATATATCTTTAAATATATATGTACTATTGTACGTGGATGATATAGTGATAGTCACTCAAAAGATTGAAACAATGTCAAAATTTAAATCTTATTTGATGAAGAAATTTAAAATGACCGATTTAAAAGACATCCGACATTTTATTGGCATAAAAATAGATAGGCATAGGGATCAATTATATCTCAGTCAGTCAGCTTATATAAACAATGTTTTAAGAAAATTTAATATGGAAAATTGTAATCCAGTTAGTACACCACTACCCAGCAAACTGAACTATAAAGACTTAGAATCAGAAGAGACACATGATGCGCCATGTCGTAACTTAATTGGATGTTTGATGTACATTATGTTATGTACTCGCCCAGATTTAAGTACATCGATAAGTATATTAAGTAGGTACACCAATAATAATAATAAAGAGTTATGGCAATGTCTGAAAAGAGTACTACGATATCTAAAAGGCACAGTAAATTTAAAATTAACTTTCACAAAGAATGTTAATCCTGAAAATATTATTATGGGCTATGCCGATTCTGATTGGGCGGGAAACGAAACAGACAGACGAAGTACAACAGGGTACTTATTTAAAATGTTTGAAAAATGTCTTATTTGCTGGAGTACCATGAAACAGAAATCAGTTGCCGCTTCATCTACTGAAGCGGAGTACATGGCTTTATTTGAAAGTGTTAGAGAAGCCTTATGGTTAAAATCCTTAATTAATGAAATAAAGCTGGAGTTAAATGAACCAATAACTATATTTGAGGACAACCAGGGTTGTATAAGTATAGCTAATAATCCAACCTGCCACAAGAGAACTAAGCACATAGATATTAAATATCATTTCACTCGAGAACAAATTGAGAAGAAACTAATTTCTATCAAGTATATTTCTACAGATGAGCAGTTGGCTGATGTTTTGACGAAACCACTACCAGCAGTAAGATTTCTCTATTTACGGAGCCAATTGGGACTTACTGAATAGAAGCCCTCTATAACAACAACATCATTATTAATAATTAAGTTTATTTGCAGTTTTTTTTTATGAAGTAATTAACTGAAATAACAAAAATTATATAATTCATTAATGTTACTTTGATATACTTATTTAATTGAACTATTTTATTTATTAATTTAATTTAAAATGAATTGCTTATCTGAAATAACGGAAGTTATAATTTATAAATATTAATTTGATATATTAATAGAATTTAAAGAAATTATAATTATGAAATATTATTTTGATATATTAATTGAATTTAAAGAAATTATAATTAAGAAATATTATTTTGATGTAATTGAATTTTATAATTTTGATTGGTCGAATTTGGTTTTTCTGGGTTTTCCCAAATTCCTCGCAGCGAATGCTGGACCATGATTTTTGTACTCCCAGTATATGCACACTCGTCAGATAAGATATTTTGTATTTTATATTTTAAACTTATTAATGTAACTTTTGAGGAGTTGTGTTGAGAAATAGCAAAAGCCACATTAAAAGAACAATCAAGAATGCACGAAGAAACGAAACAGAAGAAATAACGGAACTAGACGAACATTCCTCCAGTGGCATCACATACACATTTTTCATTCTTTATTTCTCTCCTTTTAGTTGTTAGTTCTTCTTAAGCGACGAGTGCGTGCAGACGAAAATATCAGAGCTAATAAATACACAGCATATATATATATCGAATATAAATTAACCAAGTCTTATTATTTAAAACATTATTGCCTACTGCATAATCTTATATACGTATATATATAATTTAGTAATAAGTCCTTAAAGTGCCCAATGGCTTTGAAGTCTTATTACAGATAACCTTTACAGTACTTAGTTTTCAACCCGTCTAGCTAAAAAAAAAAAAAGATTACAGCCTGTGTTAGATCACACGGGAGCAAAGGTTAAACGTAGAATACGTCTGTCCTTGTGGCAAAAAAAATTAGGAAATTAGGATTTGAAATTTATAAATATCAAACATACAAAAATCTGAAATGCATATTTATGCCTTAAGGTTTGTTTTCGCATACAACGGAAACCGACAAGCCTTTACATAACAAAAAGAGTTAATATAAGAACAATTTGTTATTATTGTTTCATCTAAAAACTGCACAGCTCATTTTCAATCAATTAATTCACTTTTAACAGTCGTAACTTATTCAAATCCACTACAATGTAGGCTTGTTGAATATATATCGATATATCGAAATATCATTAATATATTTCTTTGATAATATATTTTTATGCGATATTTTTGCACTTCGATATTATCAATATCGATATTTTTCGGCGATATAATTAAGCGATATATTTTACCGTTGCTTTTTATTCCCGCGACTAAAATTATTGTCATCATGGAGGCAAAAACATTTTTTAATAAAGTAATGCTAAAGCCATTTAAAGAGGCCACCGAAAATATTAGTGGCGAAACGCATGTCACGGTGAGCCTGACAATCCCACTAGCATCTTTGATCAAAAAACGGCTGGATCGAATTGATATCAACACAAAGCAGGGCGAGCTTGCTAAAGAAATCATTATTTCAAGTGCCAGAAATCGATTAGATCCCCTTGAGCAATCAAAGTATCTCGCAAAATCTACATTACTCTACCCTCGATTCAAAAAAATGCATTTTGGGTCACCTATGGTCGTTGCTGACGCTGTATATGACTTATCATTTGAGATGTTGAGCAATGAAAGCCAGGTAAGAAGTGACAAAATCTGTTATATCAAATGTATTAAAATATAAAAAACGTATTTTTAAAGCTCCCACAAACTACCAGTGGATTGGTAGTTCCCACAACTTATACAGAATCGCTTTGGAGCGAGCATGAAGTTGCTTTTAGCGTCGCATATGGAGCCAGAATTTATTTAAGTACACATCCAATCGAACGGAGAAACGATCCTATTAAGTATTGGTTTAACCAAAGTGAAAATATGGCAAACTTGTCGAAGCTCGCATTAAAATATTTAATTGCTCTGGGAAGTTCCGTTGCTTCGGAACGCATGGCATCTGCCATTAAAGTAGTGGTGTGCGACTCTCGCAGTAAAATGACAGACGAGCACATAAGGCAGCGAGTTTTTTTTAAAATCTTACAACTCGGACTTATGGTAATATAATTTAAACAAGTAAAATGTAACTTGATTTATTATTCATTATTATTTCTGGAAAATAAACAACTTTTTATTTTGAATAAAAGCACCCTGGCTTAGTGTGAAACAAAGTTTTTGCGGGATAACCATTTTTATATTGTACCTAGATAGAAAAATCATCGATAATATCGATATTTTTTTCTGATTACATATCATTAAAAATAATATTTTTGTAGTATCGAAATACTATCGATATTGATATTTTTTAGAATATCAACACCCCTACTACAATGTCTGTATGCAATATGCAAATCAAGCCCAACTGGTCACATGTGACGTCACGCAAACCAGCTGTTTATGCGCAATGCGTTATCGGTCTTTTTTGTATCATGATTTTTATATGATAGCCGCTGCACGTGCAAGTGAAACAAATCCATATGCACATGCTATCAGCTATCGCACTTGCTCACACTTATTGCTCACATCACTAAACTAATATACACAAAAAACACACATGTGACAAAAATTTAATTATGACCGAATATCTTGATGAAATTTCAACACTTAGAAGATAACAATCATGACCGCATATACATATATCAAGGAAAAGAAATAAAGTCTATTTTATAATGAAAAAAAATAAATAATATTCATTGATGAGTTTTTAAGCAATTTGCAATTAAAAAAAAGTAGTGATTTTCGCGCTGGTTTTTTGCCTTAAAAAGATATATATGGGCCAGATTTTTTTTGGGACAGTGTCATATTCAGTGATGAATCAAAGTTCAACATTTTTGGATCCGATGGTGCCCAAAAAGTGTGGCGTAAAGCGAATAAGGAGCTTGAGGAGAAAAATTTGATTAAAACTGTAAAGCATGGTGGTGGCAACGTTATGGTGTGGGGGTGTTGTACGGCCTCTGGTGTTGGTCAATTGGCGTTTATTGACGAAAAAATGGATACACATGTATTTCTTAACATTTTAAAAAATAATTTGCCAAAAAGTGTTGAGAAATTGGGGCTGCAAGGGACGAATTGGCTTTTCCAACAAGACAATGATCCCAAACATTCGTCATATTTAGTGCAGGAATGGCTCATTTACCAC
Organism: Scaptomyza graminum; assembly: GCA_018901835.1. Lineage (NCBI taxonomy): Eukaryota > Metazoa > Arthropoda > Insecta > Diptera > Drosophilidae > Scaptomyza > Scaptomyza graminum. Next base: position 7,998 of record JAEIFL010000323.1, read on the forward strand.
TGCAAGCAGCTGAAAACACCCCCACAATCACCGGACCTCAATCCTATTGAGCATGTTTGGCAATTACTGGACAAAAAAATACGGTCTCAGTCCATAACTCCGAAGGAATCCCTCAAACAGGCGCTCGTTACCCAATGGGGCCAAATAACAAGCCAGGAGACCTCGAACTTAGTTGTAAGCATGAAACGACGTCTTCAAGCCGTTATCAAGGCCAATGGTGGTCCAACCAAATATTAATTTTTTGTTTTTACCAATATTTTATAGTTTATGTAAGTTTTTTTATGAAGTGTGCCAATACTTTTTTTGCGTAAATTGGTGACTTTTTTCACTGTTACTAGCATAACTAAGGACCAAATATGAATAATTTAATTTTGATTAGTAAAATAAAAAGATAATTTGTTGTTTTATAAAATAGCATTTTTAATTTGGGTGTCATCCTTCAGGATCAAAAGTTATTGCGTTCGGAACTTGAAATTTGCTTCTGTGCCAATACTTTATTGGCCCACTGTATAAAATTTGAATGCAGCTCAACTTATTGTTTCAAAAAGCAGAGTAATTGATGAATTATTGAGATTGCTAGAGCAATTTAAAGCCTTCGAAATGAAGCAAAAATATACATATTTTTGGTTACATTTTTTAACAGAAAATGTAATTAATACAAATATACATATGTAAGTATAATTTTATTGTAAGTTTGAAGTCTTGGCTTTAAAATGATTTGAGGAAAATTGATCCATTAATTCATGAGCAATAAGCAATTTTGTGAGACGCTCATATTACAACAACAACAACTTTAGATTGAGACATCACATACGAAAGGTAAGACGTATTCTACGTCAAAAATAAATGTTTTTCATGTTGGGACGTGATGAATAAAAAAATGCGTCGCGTAATGAGCGCATTACGCACATCGACCAAGAACTCCTCTCCCTATGCAGTGCGAGTAAAGATGTCGTCATATCTGGGGCTTATGTGCTTGATGATAAGAAGCCCTCTGGTCGGCTATCTCGTTATCCTTGTCACATTATCGCCTTGAACAAATACTGAGCTCGTCTTTGGTGTGCAACATTGTTACAGATAGCCGCCGAGGCTGCCAGGCTGTAGCTTTTGTGGTTGTTGTGCACGCGCAACGCCTGCGGTGTAAGGCAAAGGACAATGGCTCAGTACAGACTTGTCAGAGCACCTACCACCCCCTTGAAAACCCACTACCTCGCTGTTACTTTTGTACTTGTGTGTTTGTGCTCAAGTAGCGAAACGCCTTAGGCTGGGATTGCAACAAGCTGTGGAATTTGATTCTTTTTTTTTTTGCACTAGTTCTTCAAGTTTTTTAGTTTGGCACAACGCCAGCTAGTGCACAGTCACTCCGACAGCCAATGTTGCACTCGTTTTTAAGGCCACAACGCTGACTTCAAGACTGCAGTTTGCAAACATGCTTTCAGCATAACAGCAATCTCTCGGCCCCAGACCCCAAATCCAAACCACATACCAGTTTGGTTTCTGTTTGGAGTCTGCACTTGAACCTTGCAGGTGTGCTTCACACGACTTGTCAGCGTCAGCCTACTATTATTCTTTTTTTTTATACAAATACATTTGTAGGTATGTATATTTTTTATTTTTTTTTAATACAAGTATATACGTTGCAGTCGGACGTAACCGTCGGCGGTATACTCTGATCAGTGTAAAAACGGGTAGTTAGAATTCTGCCTTCAAACAGATGGACAACAATAACCGCGTGGGTAGCTCGTTGAGTTTCCTTCTTTTGGGTTCGCGTTATAGTTCGGCCACTACAACATCCCCGCAATATTTTTAAACTATTTTAAAAAGGTAAGCTGCATTATTTTACAAAGTTATAGGGTATAAAATAGCAATTTATTTATATTAATCATAAGCTTCGTCTCGCTAAGTATCTGAATTTGAGGATGGTGTCAATGATTAGAAAGGGAAGAACGGAAAGGGGCAGCGGTCGTGAGCCATGCGTCGGCGCAGCTGCATTTTTGCAAATCGAATTTCATGGCGTTACAAATGCGTTCAAAGTGCTGCTGCTTGTTAATAACAAAATGGATTTTTGCTCATTAATTGTGTCTTATTGGCATTTATTGTTGTGTCTGTTACCTACCCCGCAAAACTTTTTGGTGACGGACAATTACAATAGGTAGTTGTTGCTACGGTGGCCAGCCACAATTCTTTTGTTCCGCATAAAATGTATCACTGTCCGATTACAATATTACATGAGTGCAAACCCTTACGAGTAAAGTCATTGTTATACTCGATACCGAAGGTAAAGAGTATATTGGGTTTGTGCAATGTCCGTCATGGTGTCTGTCCGTCTGTATGTTCGCAACTTTTTTCCACACCCTTCAAGCTAGAGATTTGAAACTTTGCAAATGTCTTTGTCTATGGCCGGGACAGATAAAGAGTCAAGATTGGGGCTCTACGATAACTGGGGGGCAAATCGATAAATTCGATAACTCAAAATCGATAAATCCACCTCTTACGCACATCCTCTTAGCTAGAACTTCCAAATTTGGTAGGTAGATAGCTATTGATATCCCCCAAAAACCTGCATCAATTTTGGTGCCACGCACACCCATTCCGCCCCCAGCCCTCCTGCAGTTTTAAATCAGAAACGCCTATATCTTCCTCAGTTTTTGAGCTAGAGCCACCAAAGATAAATGATGATGATCCCCAAAAACCTGCATCCAAACTTTGGATACCACGCCCACCCATACTGCCCTTGTCCACCCCAGCCGCCACAACTTTTTGTTAAAAACGGGAATGCGTGTATCTTTCATAGTGTTTGAGCTAAAGTCTCCAAATTTGGTAGGAAGATAACTGGTAGCAACCCCCAAAGATATTTTTAAGCCATGCGCACCCATACCGCCCCAGCCCCCTATCCCCAACCTTTAACAAACTTTGGGCTAGAATCACCAAATTAGGTAGGAAGATAACTGGTGGCATCCCCATCTGCATCAGAAAATATTTGAGGCAGCTCACACCCCTGCCGCATCCATACGCCTTTGCAATCGGTCCCCTTTTTACCGGTTTTAATACTGGTATCGAGTATATCGCAGTCGGTTGCGCCCGACTGCAACGTTTCCACTTGTTATAATGTGGTATCGGGACTTAACAAAAAAATTAATTGAACAGTATGAAAATTATAAAAAAGGACTGTTTTATGTGATATCTCGTCAGGAGGTTACAAAAATGAGCATAAAAAACAAAGTGATTATCGAGAAATCGCTGAAAAATTGCAAAAAGTTAAAATGAAATAATAACAAAAATTCATCATTTGCGCACTTAATTTAAGACCCCTTTTACACGGTGAAACATTTTCGTGAAACATTTTTTCATTTTTCATTCATGTAAAAAAGGTCTAAGCAAGAGGAGCGCAGAGTGAAGCAAAAAAATTAATGAGTGTTCGAACTCACTAGCGATGTGTTAACAATTGCAAAACCATTCAAATTTACTTTTTGTTTTGCTTTTGACTGCCACCAGCAGAACAACAAAGCGCGCACATGCATACGCATAAATACGCACATACACACACAAACACTTAGAAACAAACATAGCGAACTTCTTTAAATAAGTGAATGATGAGTGTGGAATACCCTACCTAGTTTATTTGCTATATTATTTGATTAATTAATTAATATTATTAAACTATTCTTAGTAATTTCTCAATTGTTTGCTAAGCGCCAACTTATGCTTATTAAGTATGCAATTATTGCATACTTATATTACATCCACAGTAGAACTTATATAATATTAGGGTATCATAACATTCATCATTCGTCAGATCATTTTCTTATTACAAAAGTCCGCTTTGTTTGTCTGTAAGTGTGTGTGTGTGTTGTGTCTGTGCATTCACGAAGAAGCAAAACAGAATTGCCTTGGACGAATGATGATTGCTGCATACCCTAAATAGTCGAATGTTCCATTCGAAGCATATTTTTGTTTTGATGCTTTCTTGGACATCAACCAGTTGAATAATGCACATATTAATAAAAATTTCATAAAAATGTTAATTATATTTAATACATACCCTTAACTAAAAAACGCAATGTCAGGGCTAATCGCTCATTTGGTGGAATCGCAGGGCTCATTGCAGTTTCTTTTTTAGTTATATGACTTTTGACCTTTTCTTAATAAAAAAATTAAATCACTGACTGACATGCAGAAAAAATGTAATAGTTTGTTTCGTCTTCATTTTGTAGCTCTTTCAAAAGGTTTCTCTTTCATCTCTTTTGGAAATCGAGTCTTTCACCCAACAATTTTTTTTAGGCACAAAATAACCATGCAAAAAAATCCCCGTGAACTCAAATCGGAACAATAGGATTATTCCGCGAACTTTTTGATTAATGTGATATAATGAAAATCTGTAAAATGAACATCAAAATCAGTTCAGAATCACCAGAGATATTAATGATTGAAGCTTTAGTATACTAAAATGTGATCGCGGCGTTCAGTAATTGAAAATCAATTGCTCGCATTTAATTGTTGTGTTTTTGTTGCTAAATATGCTGCTGCCCCAAACCACAGACAAACATTTGATACGCACACAAGGGTTCAAGTCAATTGCAGTTTTCGCTGGCAAAGACGCGTGCTTGGAACCAAGGGCTTGATGAGGTAACCAAACACTTAAGCAAACCCCTTGTCAAAGTTGCTGCTCTGGCTGCATTTGTCAGTTATTAAAAAAAGACGTTTTAAAATTCGCACATGTTGGGCTGTCAAATGCAGAGTCAGTCCAATGCCTGCGGCTTTGGAATTAAAGTCGACAGAGCAGACTCTTTGGAAACTTCCCATGCAAAACAATTAAAACAATAGAACTTACGAACTGTCTGTTTTCAGCTGTTATGGATTCAATCGAATACATTGGGTACACAAAATAGGATACATTGACACGGGATACTGTGCATCGGCTCTGAATTTTAATATTGGAATTTTAAATGTTAATGAGAGAAATAAGCCAGGGAGTTGCCTCCTCCCTTTCGTAACGTAATCTTTTCGACATATTGACCTGCTGAGCTGCTCTGGGTTTTGCGGGGGATTTTCGGTCAAAAAGTTTGTTGTGTTAATTTTCAATGCAAATCAATTCATTAAATGCGCCGATTAGCTATTGGCAAGAGAAAGGATTGAGTTAGGGGGTAGTTGAGTGTAAGGGATCACTGCGTGTGAGTCGTATTGAGCAGGTAACTGCAACGAGTGTCAAATTTTCGATCACGAGTGTGAACTTGAACTCGTTTGTGATCATACAACTTCTAGTAGTGAGCGTTCGACACTCGTTTCAAACATGAGCTCGAAGCGAACAATTGTTTGATACACGACAACCGAACTCATAATTAAAAAATCAGCTCGTTTTGCAAAAAAAAAAAAAACACACTCTTTGGAAGTTATACTTTTTATATTGTATTTTGTTTTTTGACGTGATAATGTCTTATAAATTGATAAACAGAGGCTGCATGTTCAAAAAGTGTACGTTACCTCATTTAAAGCGTTACCTGCAAAACAAGTAAGCATTAACGCCTGCATAACGTAAACATGGTTGTGGCGCTGCTGAGTAGACACTCCGTAACTGAACATTTGATTTTTTATGACACACCGTGGCAATTTCTTGAATTTTTATTTTTTTTTAAACTAAATTATCGACTAGACGATACGCTGAACTCTAGAAATCTCGCGTATATACATTGTTTGTATGCATTCGAGTGAATTTAAATATTTAATAGTTTGTTAATTATTTTTATAAAAATTGTGTAGTCAACCAGGCTTGCAGAACAATTTCAATTAGATGATTATGTTATTTTCTCAAGCTCGATCATAAGATTTAAATCAACTTTTCTCGTAAGTTTTTGAGCAAAAAGCTCGATAAGCAAAATATAACGCTAAAAATAGTCGATAATTTACAGATAAATTTAGGCCTCCTTATACCAGTTGTATCATACAAAAAGAAGCTATCTTTTGATGATCCTATGAAAGTTTGTCCCACAATCGCGTTTTAAAAACAGTCGGATCTAGCGGGGAAAAATGGCATTGTTGTGCTGCCTTACGCTTGGTTAGGGATCGCACTCAAGAGTTCAACGGTTTCGATATAAATTTATATATTTTTAGTTTAATGCAGTTCAAATTTCATTTGTATTTAATTGTTAATTATATATTATAAATTATTTTTTGCTTTTGATTAAATCACTGAGCATATATTAATATATATTAATATATATATATTAATATATGCTCAGGATTAAATGCACTAGGTCTGTTCAACAGTTCGTTCCAACGTTTCATGCAACTCGGTTGAACATTTTGACAAAGTGCGTATAAAGGCCTGATATCACATACAACGGAAACCGAAACCGAATTCAGTACATTTTCAACCGAAACCGAAACAAGTACTTTTGCCTCTATTCGGTTGCTGCCCTATCGATTATTTATTTTGTGCTCCTCTGATTTGCGATCAGCTGATTGCAAGAAACGCAGCCATATTAACGCTGGTCATTTCTGTATGTTTTTTATGCGTAATCACAATTGATAATTGCAAAAATGTCTAAAGAAAAATTAAGTGTTTGGGATGAGGAAAAATTTAAAGTAATAACGCGACGCGGAAGAAAATAAGCGAATGTAAACAAAAAGAAATATTCCGTTATTCCGTTCGGTTTCGGTTGTATGTGTAAACCCACGAAAAATCAGCCACCGACCGAAACCGAAAATCAGTTTCGGTTTCGGCTTCCGTTGCATGTGACAACAGGCCTTAAGTGTTTTTGACATATGTTCGACTAGGTTGTTCGAAATTCGAACGAACTAGAACACACTAGTTGCAGCTCTCTGGTCTGGAGTGCGTTGTCGGACGACGGTTTTCGATAGCCAGCTACACAGTCGTGCACGACCATACCATACTTATTCAAGTTAGTACCAATCCAGACATCAGCAACTAACTTGCTCCAGCAGTGCTTTTCATTGCCGGCTTTTGGCTGTCGCTTGACTGTCAGCATGTCTTGCAGAGATCGGATCCTCTGCCTTTGAGATTTCCAAGCCTGCTGCTGGGCTGGCTTCCATCACTGGCTCGCTAAGAGGCTATATTTTAGCTGATTTTTTCCATGTGCGTTTATTTTTGTTCTTTTAACTCACTTAATATTGGGGAAACTTAGCTGGAGACCCCCCAATCTGCATAAGAAATGTTGAGGCAACGACACCCGTAAGGTTAGAATATTCCAATTTTACAAATGTCATAATAAGAGTGATGCACCCACTAGGAGGCTGAAGAATCAATAATAAGTCTACTCTTGCAGCTGTTCATAAAGCGACATTCTTCACTTCCGTATTGCTCAGTGCGACGACACACTGCTTTAGCAAAGTCGACGAAAATGAGCGTCCGGACAAGAAAGAAAGGAATTTCTGTTCTGTCTTTCATTTGCCCAATCCGCATCTGCGAATCCAATTGGGGGCTCCTCGTTCTTCCTATAGTCAAGGCTCAGATTCATTGTACCATTAAGAAAGCGCACCACATGCTTAGCTACTGCTTCATGTGTCTCTAATATGATTTTTTTTATCACGTCAAAAAAATCATATTAGAGACGTCTTATAAATTGATGAACACAGGCTGCGTGTTCAAAAAAGTCTTCATCATAGTTACAATCATCATAGTTACCATCATTATTACCATCAAAACGTAACCTGCAATACAAACAAGCATTAACGCATACATATTGTAAACATAGTTGTGGCGCTGCTGCGTAGACGCTCCGTAATTGCACACTTGATTTGTTACGACCCGAGTTCAACACCGTGGCAATTTCTTGAATATTTATTTTTTTATTTTTTTCAACTAGATTATCGACTAGACGATACCTTGAACTTTAGAAATCACGCGAATAGACATTGTGTGTATGCATTCAATTGAATTTAAATGTTTAATAGTTTGTTGATTACATATTTTTATAAAAAATTGTTGTCAACCGGTGTTTAAGCCGAAAAGTAGGCAGCGGCATCTGGAGCTTCCCACCTGAATATTGTGTAAAAGCTCGCTCTCTTGGTTCTGTTAATAACATCTATTACTATGTAATCTATATATATAAAAGAGTTCGTCCGCGTTAAAATGGATAGCATATCGGCCTTAACGAAAAGAGCTAGAAGGCTGAAATTTTCACACAATTTTTTATGCAGGTGATGTGTTTGACCTAAGAAAGGAATTTTATTTTGGACAACTCCTTCGAGTACCTCCCATACATTTTGGAGCACTTTTACCCACTCAAAAACAAAACAAATTACCCATTCCACTACTGCCGCCTGTTTGTCGCACAAGCTGAGAGTTTGATCGCGAGCGAGAATACAAAAACAAAACAAATGCGCAGTGACGCCTTCGCGTCGCACAAGCAAAGTCATAAAAAAAAGGTTCATACACTCGCAAAAAGAAACGGATTTCCGCTTCTTAATGAATAAGTGCATTCACATATAAGTGAACAATGCGCTTGAAAATAATTTTCAATATTTTATGTAAATGAATCTTTTCGCACAGTGCACATTGTTTTTTTTTTCAAATTTGTGTGCCTTTGACAATTGATTTACGACCCAAGTAGTGTTTGTTGTTGTTGTAAGTGTTGTTGTTGGGCCCGCACTGCTACTTTTGTTGGTGTCATTGATTTAAAAAAACAACAACAACAACAAAACAAAACTTGGTGCGTCTAGAAAAATTTTGCACACCGAAATACATATGTATGTTGTGGGGGGTGGATTTGCCTACTTGCTGCTAATATAACTTAGACTAAACGTAACACACTTAATTAATAATATACAATTTCGAACAAGTAAAATAGGTTCGTACACTTGCAAAAAAGAAACGGATTTCCGCTTCTTAATGAATAAGTGCATTCACATTAGACATCTGCATGAATGCATTCATTTCCTACACCATAGTACGGTACAGTAGTATAGTGTTGTTAAAATACTGCACTCATTTTTTGCTGTGCAGTATTTTCCAGTGTGCAGAAGAATCGAGTACAACATTATACTGTTCTCACTCTAGGTGAGAGCAGTAGAAATGTAGTACACTTCGTGAGTGAGTGCAATATTTGACTCGTTTCTAAATGTTGTACACCATATAAAAATATGAGTACAGCTTGTGTGTAGTGTCTTACAACGGTACAGTTGACTTTAAGATTTTGCAAGACGTAGACATGGATGGTAAAGAGAACGACGCAAGCGCAATAAATGCTAATGAAAGTGTAAGTTTTTGTCAAAATAAAAATTATATATTACTTATTCATGTTGATTTATTAAAAAATGTGTTATTTTACTAGAAATTTGTGTTCGTTTCGCCTTTGTAATTGTCTTTTGCAAGGTAATGTATGTATATATGTTTGTTTTGTCTTTGTAAGTGTCTTTTGCAAGGTAGTGTATGTATGTTATAGTATATACTATATGTATCGCTTTCAACTTGGTCCAAGTATTTCATCATAATTGTTAATGTTAAACCAGTGTTCATCGTTGGATAGCTCAAATGCGGTGACACTTTTTAAACAGTACGCAGCTAACATAAAAGCAAAATTATTGTACAATGATTCATTTTTAGAAATAAATTTATAAAAATAAAAACTATATTGACTATATTTTTCTTGGATAAGACAATCTGATTTTCTGACTATTATTTACGGTGCAAAAAGTCAACCACGGACGAACAACAAAATAATGTTTTTGCACTCGAACATAGAAATTTTGTATGAAGCGTCATCAATAAAAACTCACTGTACGAGTGAGTTTACTGCACACCAAAAAAGGGTGCAGTAACAAAAAACTGCACACTTGTTTTAGTGTACTCATTAACTGCTGTACAGCAAGGGAGTGAGTGAGACGACCAGCTGTCGATACAGACAATTTATACAACACTCACTCACACCCATTTAAACTGTGCACAAAAAAGGTGTACAGGTTTTTATAATGAATGATTCTTTTGCCCATTTGGATGCATTCATGCAGATGTCTAATTCACATATAAGTGAACAATGCGCTTGAAAATAATTTTCAATATTTTATGTACATGAATCTTTTCGCACAGTGCACATTGTTTTTTTTTCAAATTTGTGTGCCTTTGACAATTGATTTACGACGCGAGTAGCTATTAGCGTCGTCCACCCGGAAGATGCGGCGGCAATTGGAACAGTCCCAGCGTCTAGCATGTGTGTGAATAAGAAATTTGCAAACTCGATAAAACATCGTGCAAATTGTTCAGTAAGCCAAAAAATCCCAGAAAATAAAAAAAAAGCCAAAAAAAAAAAAAAAAAGCCAGAAAAAGCCAAAAAAAATAAGAAAAACCAAAAAATAGAAAAAAAGCCACAAAATAAAAATAAGAAAAAAAAAAAAAAAAAAAAAGCCAAAAAAAAAAAAAGCCAATAAATAAAAAAAAAGCCAAAAAAAAAATAAAAAAAAAAAACCAAAAAAATCCCAGAAAATAAAAAAGAAGCATATGCAGTATCTGCAGTATTCCTTATTGGTGTCCGCTTCATCGCGGCTTATCCAAACTTTCAAATCTGGCTGCTGTAGCCAGCAATCACGAAATTTTTGTTTGTACGAATCTTTCGGCATTATTTAAGTTTATTTTTCACTTTTGTTGTACAGTAGATTACAAATGATATCGAAAATACATACATACAAAGTGTGTAAAAAAGATCGCTATTTTTAATAGATTGGATGCCACAATGTTTTTAAAGAAAACTTTGAAAAAAATATTGAAATAAATGAATCAAATAAAATCTGAAAAAAGGCCAGATTTCCGGATAGGGGAAGAAAAAGGCCAAATCGGCATCACTGTTGTTTGTGTCATTGAATTAAAAAAACAACAACTAAGCAAAACTTGGTGCGTCCAGAAAAATTTGGCACACCAGAAAATAATGTGGGGGTGGATTTGCATACTTGCTGCTAATATAACTTAGACTAAACGTAACACACTTACATTAATAATATACAATTTCAAACAAGTAAAATTGGTTCGTACACTTGCAAAAAAGAAACGGATTTCCGCTTCTTAATGAATAAGTGCATTCACATGTAAGTGAACAATGCGCTTGAAAATAATTTTCAATATTTTATGTACATGAATCTTTTCGCACAGTGCACATTGTTTTTTTTCTCAAATTTGTGTGCCTTTGACAATTCATTTACGACCCAAGTAGCGTTTGTTGTTGTTGTTAGTGTTGTTCTTGGGCCCGCACTGCTACTTTTTGTTGGTGTCGTTGATTAAAAAAAAAAAACAACAACAACAAAACATAACTTGGTCCGTGTAGAAAAATTTTGCACACCAAAATACATATGTTGTGGGGGTGGATTTGCCTACTTGCTGCTAATATAACTTAGACAAAACGTATAACTTACATTAATAATATACAATTTTGAACAAGCAAAGGCCGTTCACATTAGTTTTTACACAAATCTATGTACGTTGTTCGTCCCAAACTCAAAGAGCCGCTTAAAATTTAACAGAGTGCGCGCGTTGCTCTTATGATAATTAGATAATTTGAAATCTCGCTCCGATCATGCTCCTCTGTTGTTGCTCATTTACGTTCACTCTATATTTTATGTGCGCGCTTTGCATGTCAATCATAAAGTTCAATAACCCTACTTCCTCCGCACACACTAAGTCAAAGCTAAAGGCTAAAGTACGTGTGAGTTTAGGCTATGCAATTCACTTAACTGCAGCCTCTTAGATATGTTTTGCTTTGATTCAGTGCGTGCGTAGAAGGCAGCGATACTACGCTCTTTTTTGACTTGCAGAGCGCGCGTATACATAAGAGAGTGATCCGAAACCATGATACAAAATACCGATAACGCATTGCGCATAAATAGCTGTTTTGCGTGACGTCACATGTGACAGGTTGGGTATGATTTTCATATTGCATATGGCTGTTGATGCTGATCAAGAATATATCTACCTTTTTATGGGGTCGGAGATGCTTCTTTTTGCCTGTTACATACTTATGCACAAAACAATTATACTCTTTTTACCCATTTCAGGGTATAAATATAACTGTGAATGCAAAAGATTTGTTGTTGCTGTTTTTGTCGATCGCTTCAGGCTTATTATAAGCCGTTGTATGCACACACGAATTTGAAACAACAAAGGAGGACTAAGAGGAATGCGATTCGCTTAAGAGCATGAAAATGTGATATTGTTCTGTAGATGAGATCAATTCACATAAATAACAGTAACTCTTTCACTCTAAGGGAATTTTACAATTTTTTACTTTTAGTGTGCCATTTGCGCATTGCTTCATTTTATTTCTAAAAAGTGATACAAGAATGAACGGACAAAATTATTGGGGTGCTTTGCCTGCTACAGTTTTATATGCTTTCCCTGCCACAGTTTTATATGCAGCCGCTGCAGCCACAGCAGCAACAGTTTCAGCTATCTTCCTTCCAAATTTGGTGACACTAGCTCAAAGTTTAGGTGGGGGAAGGGGGGGCTGGGCGAGTTATGGGTGGGTATGGCATCCAAATTATTCCTGCAGATCTTCTTGGATGTCAATTGCTATCTTCCTACCAAATTTGGTGACTCTAGCTCAAAAATTGTAAAAGGTTGGGGAAGGGTGCTGTGGGCGTTATGGGTGGGCCTGGCTACAAAATATCTTTGGCTGTCGCTACCAGTTATGGACGCGGCATCCAAAGTTTTGATGCAGTTTTTTGGGGATCGTCATCACCTATGTTGGCGCAAAATTTTGTGGCTGTAGCTCAAAAACTGAGGAAGATAAAGTCATTTCTGATTTGAAACTGCGGTAGGGCTGGGGGCGGAAAGGGTGGGCGTGACTCCAAAACTTTAATGCAGATCATTGGGGTTCATTACTAGCTATCTTTCTACCAAATTCAGAGACTCTAGCTCAACAACTCTGAAAGATACACGCATTCCCGTTTTTAACGAAAAGTTGGGGCGGCTGGGGTTAGCTTGGGCGGTATGGGTAGGCGTGGCATCGAAAGTTTTGATGCAGTTTTTTGGGGATCGTCATCACTTATCTTGGCGCAAAATTTGGTGGATCGAGCTTAAAAACTGAGGAAGTTATAGGCGTTTTTGATTTAAAACCGCGGGGGGCTGGGAGCGGAATGGGTGGGCGTGGCTCCACAATTTTTCGGGGATGCCAGTAGCTATCTTCCTACCAAATTTGGTAGCTCTAACTGTAAGGGTGTGCCGAATAGGTGGATTTTGAGTTATCTAATTTATCAATTTGCCAGCCCCCCAGTTTTTGTAAAGCCCCAATCTTGACACTTTAATTTACTATGCCATAGATAAAGAGAATTGAAGAGTTTCAAGCCTTTAGCTTCAATTAAGTGGAAAAACGTTGCGTTCATACAGACAGACGGACAGACAACATGACGGACATACTCCCAATATACTCTATACCTTCGATATCGAGTATAATGACGCGCCTGATTCTCTACCTCAATGGTGGCGTGGAAAAGAGAATGTTATATACTTTGCTTTAATATTTTGTGAAAAATTTTTTGATTTTTTTTTTTTTTTTATTTTTTTTTTTAAATTTATTTAAAAAAAACCCCCCGGAAAGAAAAGGGAGCAAAAACTAAATTAAAAAAAATAAAAAAAAAAGCTAAAAAAGGTTATAGGTTAGTACTGATTTACCAATAAAGAAAATAAGTTCTACCGCCACAAAGCCCCGCAAAAATTTCAGTGTTCTTATTTTCAAGTTCATTTTCTTTCGGTCGTGTTGTGAATATAATAAATCCACCCTACGACGTTTTCAACCGGGATTGCAGAACAATTTCAAATAGATGATTGTGTTGTTTTTGAGCCAACACATTAATATATGTATATCAAGCCAAGCCAAGCAAAATCAAAATATTTTCATATTTGTAAACAATTTGAGCTGCGTTACAAATATAATTGTAGAAAAATAAATGTGTAGGCAAAAGTCACATTCTATACAATAACATGCATAGCAGATATCAAAGAGGAATAGAGATGGAATATAACGGGACTGTGTAAGAGCCGTTATGTTTTGTCATTTTTCTTTGTGTTTTGTGTTTTTGCATATATGTACATGGTTCGCCACTGAGTTGCAGTTGCGATCTAACAGCGAGTGCGTACAAATAAAATAAAATAAATCGCAAGCGTCTGTCGGTTTTCTAGACATATTAGTCTTGAAACAATGCCATTCATTTCTTACTTCTCATATCATCGTCCAATCCTTAATAGAATTACACACACTGGAAAAAATAGATAATATATTCACAAAAGTATGAAATCATTTTATCAGTGTTCTCTTATGACGTTGTCACGTGAGACTATCGTCCGTTAAGAAACTTTACAGACACCCATCTTTTTTTTGTGACAATTTGCTTATGGCGAGCAAAATATCTGGACGGCTTAATACAGCTAAGTACATAAGAGAGCCAAATAACGATTGGTAATATGTAATATTTACCCTGACACATTTGTCATCTTTGCAACCAATGTCAAAACTCGCGTTTAAGGGGATTCCAACAATTCGACAGGACTGCATCCCAAAGTTCTCCAAAAAGCTTTTGATGTATGCCCTTAGATACAGACTGATGGCGCCATTCTTTCCATTAAAAAGAAAATGCTGAGTGGGTCGCCATTGTGCATCTCGAATTTGGCTGCGATCCTCTCCTTGATCGCGCAGATTTCGTTCTCTTTTGGACAGACGATTATCAAGTCGTCTACAAAAACCACAATATAGATAAAGACTTGTTCCTGCTGTTTCACATAGAAACACGCCTCGTGTTTGCTCTTTTTGAAGCCAATGCCATTTGTTACCTCTTATCGTTCCAAACACTGCTTCAGCCCGTAAATCAACATTTGAGAACCTTGTTGTATTGATTTTATCCGCAATATTTTGGGCTGGCTCATGTACACATATGCACGGAGCCTGTTGTTCGGGGATGTCTGCTTTTGGCCAGGTTTCTTTATGAACTAAAGTTTTATACTCACGTTGTATGAGCATCTGTCAGTCCGATGCGTGTTGGCCATTCAGTGCCACATATTGAAGCGTCTCAACATTTTCCGCGCTTAGATTGATGAGTGCATGGTACATCTTTCTAGGTCGTTTGACCTGTACGAATGATTTTGCGCCCACGTCTCGGCTGGACGTCAACCTCCTTATCTAGATTACTAGCACTCGGCTGGACATCATAATCCTCGTCTGAATCGTCATCCTCGTCTGAACGGCGTGCACTGACAAATTGCTTCTTCTTTTCTTTACAATCGCCGTTGTCAATGTCATTATTGGCTGCATGGCCACCAGCAGACTCTGCTCCCTTTTGCACCTGCTTCTAAAGTACCTCGTTTGACCCAAATCTGATGATGAAGGTAGCAAAGTTGTAATTTATTTTCTCGTTTTGTTGATTCGAAAATTCACCCTCTACGAATTTCACGTCTCTACTTTTTATTACTAGCCGCGTACAAAACTCAAAAAGGCGGTATGCCTTAAAAGCATAAGAGTATCCAACCATTAGTGCTCTTGTTGAACACTTGTTTCTTAAGTACACCGGGGTGTTAACAGCCTCAACCCATAGTAAATGTGCGTTTTTAACATACTTTTGGCCATTTCTACTATTGTACGACTGCCCCGTTCAGCAACTCTGTTTTACTGAGGCGTATAAGTGACCGTCAACTGCCTCTCTATTCCGAATATTCATTGTTTATAATTTCCGTGCCATTATCACTGCGTACTGTCTTTATGCATTTTCCCTTTAACGAGTTAACATACACTCAGAAAAAAAAACACGTTCTAAAATCACGACCATTGGTCTTGATTTTTACCGGGCTCGTTCATAATTTTTCGTTCTTGTATTAAGAACGCTGGTATTGAAATGGTCATGATTTGGTCTTTATAGAACGGATTTGGTACATTTAATCCGAACCAAAAACGAAGTTTGTAAAATAAGAACGTATTTACCATCCGAAGCTGAACCGAAGTTTGATTGGTTAACATTATATTTAACTGCGCACGAAGCATGTTCGGTAACAGCGAAATGGTCCCAGGTTCGAGTCGCGGCAAAGGTAACAGCTTTTCGGAATCGGTAAGAGTTGTTAACGCTTACAAATAAATTTAAATGATAATTATAATATTTCTCGAGCATATTAAAGGTATTTGGTATAAGTTATTAACTAGTATTAGCTAAAGAGCAATTATGAAATTTTCTATATACTGTACTTAAAATAACCACTAAATGTAGTGATATGGGACTGTTTTCTTAACATTTTCTTAAAACACTAAATAATACTAGTTAAAATTCAAGCACAAATTGTTATTAATTAAGAACCAACCGTTCATGTGTTAAGATTTTTTTTTTATCGGCAACCGTTCGTAAAATCATGACCAAATGCTCATGGATTAAGAAAAAGCGTACTTAACTGACTATTGTCAACAAATGGTAATGATTTGGTCTTTTTAGAACGAATACGATTTGTTTTATTTTAAATTTTCAAATACTTCACCTTTTTACGCTCATGAAATGTACGTGGATTTTTCTCGAAAAATCTTCAATGATTGTTACGAAATTCCGCTTACCTCACGAAGACTTCACATTTATTGGTTCACATACATCGGTATGTATTAGCTCTAGAACGCACTTCAATTGCAAGTATCACAATTCATTCCAACAGGCATTTTTTCGATGTCTGTTCGCGTCACTTGCTAATGTTCACTACGTCTCTTTATATTTTTATAATTTAAACTAGTAAGTGCCCCGCTTAAGGGCTATTAACTCTCGACTTAACTTATCTTATCTTATCTTATGAGTCAGCTGATTCAATCTACCTTATGGCAATCAATGTAAGCGTTTACTCTCAACTTATCTTAACTTATCTTGATTTTGGACCTGCAGGTTGCAGAATTCTTAAGTTAATTCTTAAGTTGAACAGTGTTCACTAACGAGAAAATCAAACAGCTGATCAAAAACAGTGTAGTCAACTACATAAACAATTTGAAAAAGATACCGCGCAATTTAAACATAAGTTTAATTTATGACAAAAAGTCAAAAGACTAATTTAAATAGAAGTTTGGGTTGCAATCGACAAAGAACTTGGTTGCAATGGTTATTTATTTATTTATTAAGACTTAAGGAAAACAGTTGAAATATATAATAATATATATATATATGTATATATATATATATATATATTGTCAATATATAATAACAGCTGTTAATTTTTCTTCCTTTAACAACACTGCT
This sequence comes from Scaptomyza graminum, assembly GCA_018901835.1. Lineage (NCBI taxonomy): Eukaryota > Metazoa > Arthropoda > Insecta > Diptera > Drosophilidae > Scaptomyza > Scaptomyza graminum. The sequence continues at coordinate 25,185 of JAEIFL010000323.1, forward strand.
ACAAAATTCTACCGCACCGATTTCTTAAGTTAAATTAAGTTGAGAGTAAATGCACACATTCCTTAAGTTAAGATAAAATAAGATAAGATAAGATAAGATAAGTTAAGTCGAGAGTGAATAGCCCTTTACTGCGCTGCGCGGATAGTTAATATAAATTTTAGCAACAAGATATAAAATAAATATATTAAAAAATATTTCACAAAATATTAAAGCAAAGTATTTAACATTCTCTTTTCCACGCCACCATTGAGGTAGAGAATCAGGCGCGTCATTATACTCGATACCGAAGGTATGTCCGTCATGGTGTCTGTCCGTCGGTCTGTATGAACGCAACTTTTTTCCACACAATTCAAGCTAAAGACTTGAAACTTTCCAATTCTCTTTATCTATGGCATAGTAAATTAAAATGTCAAGATTGGGGTTTTACAATAACTGGGGGGCTGGAAATTTGATAAATTCGATAACTCAAAATCGACAAATCCACCTATTCCGCACACCCTTACAGTTAGAGCCACCAATTTTGGTAGGAAGATAGCTACTGGCATCCCCAAAAAATTGGGGTGCCACGCCCACCCATAGCGCCCTAGCCAACCCCAGCTGCCCCAACTTTTCGTTAAAAACGGGAATGCGTGTATGTTTCATAGTTTTTGAGCTAAAGTCTCCAAATTTGGTAGGAAGATAACTGGTAGCGACACCCAAAGATATTTTGAAGCCACGCCCACCCATAACGCCCCCAGCACCCTTCCCCAACCTTTAATAAACTTTGAGCTAGTCACCAAATTTGGTAGGAAGATAGCAAGTGACATCCCAAAAAGATCTGCAGGAATAATTTGGATGCCATGCCCACCCATAACGCCCCCTTCCCCCACCTTTAACAAACTTCGAGCTAGTGTCACCAAATTTAGAAGAAAGATAGCTGGTGGCATGCCCATCTGTATCAGAATTTTTGAGGCAGCTGCACCCCTGCCGCATCCGTACCCCTTGCAATCAGGCCTCTTTTTACCGGTTTAAATACTGGTATCGAGTATATCGCAGTCGATTGCGTCCGAATGCAACGTTTTCACTTGCTTTTTATTGTGGTTTCCTCAGTAGTCCTTATCCAACTATATATAATGTTGCTTCAATTATTAAGTCTAAAGTCGACTTATTCACCCTTATTCCCGTTGTCGTCGTCGACGTCAAACGTTGTCGTTTGATGACGACAAACGAAATTTGGTATTCTCGTAGTCGTCATCGTTACCTATCGACAACTATCGTCACATAATCGGTATTCTGTAAGTAAAATTGACGACGATATTGTCTTGACACGACTCTGTTTTTGTCGTTGAGATTTTTTGTGACGACTGCCAACGACAGTGCAAGAAATTGATATAATACACAACATCTAAATAAAATGTGTTTTCCTTATTTTTAACATTATATCACATTTAATGTTAACATTTATTTTAAATGGAATAAAACAAGAGCATATGGCAACACTGTACCATTGTTTTGTTTACATTAAGAAGAAGAACAAGAGACAAAGCAAGCAAGCATCGATTGGTTGGGCCTTTTCATGCGCGATGCTTTTCGTTCAGTCTTGTTTCGAGACGCGAAGCAAGCGAGCATCGTTTGGTTGGGCCTTAAGTCAACATAGATAAGCTAAAAATTAAAAAACCTCCCAATCAGAAACTGGAAAATATTGACCAGCTCTATACGCCATGATATGTAAAAACGACTTTATCATCCGTTGTTTTTGAGCTAGAGGCGGCAACCTTCAAAGATAGGTTCAATTTTAAGGCTACGTCCTTGACTTTGGCATATGAATTTGAAGAAAGTTAGGGAACCGATTAGGTATCAGGATGTAGTTTGTACATATGTACATATCATGGAAAAATAAATGCAGAGTTCAAACGGGTAAATGAGAAATCCCGCGATGTTGAGGGGGGCTTGACACCGACATCCAATTATTATTATACAAAACAAAACGCTTTCTTTTCCGTTTTTTTTTTAAGTAGTTTTTACGTTTCAAAAGCGTTTCATTTAATCTTGTGCGCCAACAAAATACAATAATCAAATAAATAAATAGAATGCTTTGAGACGCAGTTGATTGTACCGAATACAGGCAGGCAAGTAACAAATTTGCCCATCGGTGCCAGCATTTTACCGAAACACGTAATTGCATAGCGCAACACAACGCAACTACAAACTGCGTTATGTTATTTGTTGTTTTCGTTGTTGGAAAAAGGAATAAAATATCTTCTTACTCGTTATAACAGAGATTGCATTAAAGGGTTAATTTTAAAATAAATGTACTTTCTGTTGATAGAAAGATGTTTTTTTTTCTCAGCTAAAATAAAGAATTCCTTTCAGCCAAAAAGCAAAATAAACGAAAAATAATCAAAATCTCATTTGTAAACATGCAGAGTATTTCAATGCTAGTGCTCTAGTTGATGTTGATTTTGTTGACGTGGCAGGCACAAGCAGACGAAAAAAAAAAAATATTTTAATAAGAAATTCAATTTTCAGCAACATTTGAGTCAACTTTAAGAATTTTGCTACGTCCGCTCGTTTAAAAAATGACAAACAGCAAATGCCTAAATTACAATGCTGCAAGTTTTTCCCTATGTCTGTATGTGGTAACCAATTCCAAATATTTTACGTCATCAAAAAATCAGGTTCATTGAGCAATGGTTATCCATTGTACGGTTGCGAAGCAAAGTAGAAAAAACTCCTCATATAGCCACCCTCAGGAGTGAGCGTGGAATCCAAATGTTTGACGCAGATCTTTAAAGGATATACAGCCAGCTACATTCCTGCCAAGTTAGGTGACTCTAGCCTAAAATCTGTGGAAGAAATGAGCGTTTCTGATTGTAAAATGCGGGGGGCCGGGGCCGGAATGGATGTTCCTGGCTTCAAAACTTGATGCAGTTTTTTGTGGTTGCTAGTAGCCATCTTCTCACCAAATTTGGTAGTTCTAGCTGTATGGATGTGCTAAATAGGTGGATTTATCGACTTGAGCTATCGAATTTATCGATAAGCCAGCCTTCCAGTTATCGTAGAATGCCAATCTTGACACTTTATCCGTTTCAAGTCTCTAGCTTGAAGGGTGTGGAAAAAAGCTGCGTTCGGACAGGCACCATGACAGACATTGCACAAACCCAATACACTCTTTAAATTCGGTATTGAGTATAAAAATAAATGGGAATCATAGTCGCCTAACTCATCAGGAAAAGGGTGAATTGCCTCCTGCAGTCTGTGCAGAATCCCATCACAGAAGTGTCTGTGGCATCAATTTAGGCATTTCAAAGCTATAATCAAAATGACAAACAGCCGACTCTTTTTCTCTTTCTCTGTGTGTGTCTGTCTGTCTGTCTGCTTTTGGCGGGTGGTATTTATTCTATCTATTTATTTGTGTGTTAATCCTTTGTAAGCTCAGCAACGATATCTAAGTGATGCACGGTGTAAGCGTTGCAAGGTGGGACGAGTCGTCTGTGGCAAGAACACCACCCCTGAACAAAGGGTAGTTGTCCCCTCTATTCAAATACCGCTTATTATAGCATTATAGCAATTGAGCGTAGTTTTTTAAGCCCCAGAAGACAACACTACCAACGAACAGCGAGTACAATGAATATTAAATTGCAATAGTGAAACAAAAAATTACCCAATACGAGTATTTTAAAAATTGCCGCTCGCCTTTTATCATCGGAAATCATCATATCTTTCCCAGATCGTGAGCAAGTGTCACCAAATGAGGCATTTTAGCTAGTAATTTCTCGCAAAGATCAGCATCAAACAAGTTCCGGAGACCATTTTCCAGCCGCCTTCAAGCCCCCCGTGCGAGCAAAGTGTATGCCATCAGATTTTACATTGGTATTAGAGTATTACCCCGGTGGTTGCATCCTGTAATGAATAATTTAAGATTTGAGAGTGCGCCCACATTAAATAAACCAAATGGAAACGTTGCAGTCTGATGCAACCGACTGTGGTATACTCGATACCTCTTTAAAAACGGGTAAAACGATGCCTTATTGCAAAGGGGTACGGAAGCGGCTTGGGTGTACGTTGCGTTCGAAATAGTGTCAAATTGAACTCCACAAAATTAGTATGCCTGTTAAACACTTTTTCTCATAATAATTAAAACTCGCGATATAGGATCTAAAACAGAGTCAGATAGTAACTAAAACTAAAAATATAGAAATTTTGTCTGCAAGCTATTTGCACTTCATGTTGTACATGCCAAACGACCGCAGCAATATCAAGACAATAACAACAAAGTTCAGCAATTTAGTTTAAAAAAATGCTAAAAACCATTTTCAAATGTTGTTGTTGCTTGCTGTTTGACTCTCATATGTATATGTAGAAAAGATTTGCCATCTAAAATACCTCAACATAATATTTTTAAGTTTGGCTTATGTATATTGTTCTCTTAAACCCCCTGTAAAAGATGTCCATGTTAAGGTAGGCCGATCACATACTCTTTACAAACCATATTTATACATACATATTAGTAAGTATGTCCAAAAATAAAATTACTGGTTACAAAGAAATTCTTTTCAATTATTTAAGTTACTTACCTATTTAAATTTTTAAGATTTATAAAGATAAATTAATTTAAACAGGGTATCTTTTAATAAAAATGGCATTATGACTTTTTACTGCTCTGTTTTTTTACGGAAAATAGTTTAGTTTGGTCGGACAGGAGCCTGTCAAAGAGAAAAATTGTTTTTATAACATAAATCAAATTGTCTTATCAAAGGGATGATTTATTGGCTAGAAGGGTGGGGCTCACCATAAAACAGATCAACTTTAATAATTGCTTAAGTTGTGGCCTTTTATGGGTCATAAGTTAATAATGAAAGCTGAGTAGTGAAAGAAACAGAAAAAAGTAGGGGCCAAGAAAGTTTTCAGGCAGGCATGCCATTAAAAAAGCGTAACCTGAAAAAACGGATATCATTATTATCTCTTGTGAAAATTTACGAGATAAAAAATTAAGCAAAAATAGAAAAGGATGTGGATTGAAAGAAAAACCGAGGAGCCAAGAAAGTGGCTGGGGCTAAGAAATTATTGCAAAATAACTTTAAGGTTAGCCAAGGGAAGGCAATCTATAGAAACATCAAGGGATACCAACAGCTACAACTTGTGACCGGGGTGCGGTTGGTGGGCGTTAAGGCAATTTATAAATACGAATTGGAGCAGCTTTTGGTCATATCCTTACGGGCTTTACGGACATTTCACACTTCAACTACCAAATTGTCCATTTTTTATGCGGCAACGCCTATTACTTTTGCCCCCGGCCGAGAGAGAAATGAAGTTTCCAAAAATGAAGCCTTAACCTCCAGCTTTAGATTTAGCTCCGCTCACAACGTAAGTAGTTGCATTAAGACAAGCTGTCTCTTAGTAGGATGTGACCTGCACTTAAGGTGCAGCATCGGGTACATTAGCCGCACACTTTGCCACGGAAGTTGCACAATTAGAAAAGCCAAAGTCAAACTTTTTGCTTCGTTAACTTGGCCTGCTTTTCATCTCCCATCCTTTTCATCCTCACCACCTCTATATCTTTCCGCTCTCTTGCTCTGCTGCACTCTTAACTGGCATATTAAAAAATAGTTTTGAGCGTGCTGTTTTCAATTTTCTTTTAGCAGCTGTCTGCGAAAAATCAAAAGACGCCTGTCGATATGCATAAAACGAATGCTTTTGCCCAACTATTATATAAGATATTAGTTCTGACACTGCCAGGCTCAGCGTTGGCTTCTGGACTAAAACGTGCTAGACGTTGGATAACAAGGTTGATCGGTTGCTTGCGTATGACAGGTCAGCTGTTAGAAGCATTAGCATTTGTAGCTTAGGGTTAGCTAAAGCAATTTAGAGATTACATGGTAACCTTATAAAGAGCCATGCGAAGCCAGTGTATAAATGGGCGGGTCGAATTTTTACTTTCAATTAGCGCTCACTAAAATCGGATTCGGCGAAGAATTCTAAGATATTTGCACCAACAATCTTTGGGTCATAACTGAGGCATAATGATTGACATACGGACGTGGATTCTTTGTCTTATCTTTTCTAATTCAAAATTTGTTTTCCATAATTAGAAAAGGAAAGTTCATTAAAATGTTTAAAAAAAACTTTAAGATAGGGGCGCTTGTAAATCGATAACTTGTCGAAAACACACATATTTCCCACATCTTAACAAGTAGAGTGACCAAAATTGGTGGGAAGACAAATGATAGCCTCCCTGAAAGATCAGCATCAAATTTGGATGTCACTGTCACACCCAGCCACAAGCCGTTAAAAACCGGAAATGCCGGTATCTTGTACAGCTGTATAGCTATAGTCATCAAACGTGGTAGGAAGTTAGTTGGCAACGTCCCTCAAATATCTGTACAAACAAGTAAGAAGACTTAAGCAGAGAAAGAAGCTACGAGATTCTGAACCCTCGACATTACACCTACATTTATCATACAATCATAATTCACATTCTATGTGATTGTTTGTGTGCAAGTGTATGCAATACTGCGCTACTGAATGTTTGACTTAACCTCAGTCTTCGATATCTGGTGGATCCTTAACCATTTTCGATGAAATTGCCACATATGATAATTTTATTGTCTGTAGTTTTCGAAACAAGCTTAGCATTTTTAAAATAATCGATAATTTAAAACAAACTTGACCGTCTTGACATATGTACACTTTCTGAGATCGACGCGCTCATACAGACGGACTAACAGAAAGAAGAACATTTGCACAAAACAATTATACCCTCGTTTCCATTACATGGGTTCAGGGTATAAAAATTGTGTAAAATATAACCAAATTATTTTTTATTAAGATCCACATGCACATACAGTCAGACGAAAGAAATGTTCTGAATTTGCTAAATGTAGATGGTCTTCTCGTCGTTTCGGCACTTATTCGTTTTCGGTGCGAGTGTAATCTAGCTGTTGGAGCCAGAGCACAGTGGAACCATTTGGAGGTCTTAAGGAAAGTTAAATCATGCCGATTAACCAAGTAATTTTTTGACACTTTATTTAAATAAAAACATTTAAATTTAAGTGAATTCATTTATAGAAATAAATGTGTGTGAATTTTTATATTGAGCTTGTTGCACTGTAATTGTACAAAGGCAAAACTGCAAGAACACCCACCAAGCGACAATGTGCCGCTAAGTTCATTCCCTTTTGTTCAGTGCAAAGCGCCAAACTGCAAAAAGTTCATCTATCTTTGTTAAGCTCATACTCATAGCTGCGCCAAGTGGAGTGTAATCACAGTTGCTGTAAAACTGTGCGAGGTTCAGTTGCTCATATTCAGGGCAGTTAAAGTTGTCGTAAAACTGTACAAATATTACATACAGTGTTTTTTAAACTGTGCGTGCAGCTGCAAGCCATCAGCAGTGTAGAGTTGCGTTGAAATCTGGCTATCTCAAATTAATTCTTAAATATAATTGCTTATATGTTCGGCTGAACATTGCAAATTCGTGCGTTGTGGTTCTGTTGGCGTTATTGGCACACATATAAACTTGAGCGCTTTAATATTTGTATAATTATTTATTTATATCGGTATTTAAAAAAATTAATTAAAAAATAAATTTGTAAAATGAGTAAGGAAGATAAGGAACCCAAGGACGGAAATTCAAAAAGTAATGCAAAATTATTATTGGCAATGCATAAACACGACAAGGTTATGGGTGATATATCACGTATGAGGACAGCATTTGAAGAAAAAACTATATCGTTCGATACGTTTCAATTGGGATATTGGATTACTGTGAGAAGTTAATGGATATCCAGGCAGACATTGATGCACTTAACCCAAACAATTATTCAAGAGCGTCTGTCGAGGATGTGTGTATTATATCAAAGGCTTTATATCAGAGATGGGCACGTCACGACGTTCCTATGCGCAGGCAGCGTGCATATGCCCTGTGCCGCAGCCAACTTCACAAAATCACACGTACACTATAAGCATTGAAAGCTATTAATAGAACACGAATGTTTGGTCGTCGTCGGTTGTGCTTGTATGCGTGTGAAAATTGTGACAATATGTGTGCGTGCCCATCTCTGCTTTATATCAATCCGCAATAAAAGCAAATGAGCCTCCGAAGGTAATTTACGGGGATAGTAGTGGTCGTCCTCAATCCTCACAGTTGCCAAAAATGTATCTTCCGAAGTGGAAAGCATGCCGAGTTTAAAAATTTTATAAGTCTTTTTGAGAGTTTGGTGCATTCTGACTTATCTTTAACAAATGTTGAAAAGTTCAATCATTTACTGTCTTGTTTGAAGGATGATGCGTTGGGAACTGTCAAGGCGTTTCAAATATCGGATTGCAACTATGAAAAGGCGTTAGCTAGTTTAAAAAGTGTTTATTATAACAAATGTTTAATTTTCTTCGCCACTATCTCGCAATTACTTGACATTCCCCATCTATCAAAACCTTCTGCTTCAGGCTTAAGGTCTCTGATTGATGAAATATCGGCTCTTCATGCATCGTTACAGTCATTGGGAAGTGAAAAGGAAATAAATAATGCCATTTTAATTCACATAGCAATGTCCAAAGTAGATAGCTCAACAAAATCTCGGTTTGAAGAACAGCTCGACTATAATACTCTGCCGACGTGGTCAGAGTGTGCGGCTCAGTTAAACCGACGGTACCAGCATTTAGCTGCTGAAGAAGCAACTAAAAACAAGTGGAAACGTTGCAGTCGGACGCAACCGACTGCGATATACTCGATACCAGTGTTAAAACCGGTAAAAAGAGGCCTGATTGCAAAGGGGTACGGATGCAGCCAGGGTGTACGCTGCATCAAAAATTGTCTGATACAGATGGGGATACCACCAGCTATCTTCCAGCTAAATTTGGTGACTCTAGCTCAAAGTTTCTTAAGGGAAGGGGAAGGAGGCTGCGGGCGTTTTTGGTGGGCGTGGATCCAAATTTTTGATGCAGATCTTTGTGGAATGCCAATTGCAATCTTCCTACCAAATTTGGTGACTCTAGCTCAAAGTTTTTAAAAGTTGGGGAAGGGGGGCTTGGGGTAGGCGTGGCGCCAAGATATGTTTGGGGGTCACTACCAGTTATCTTCCTACCAGGTTTGGAGACTCTAGCTCAAACACTATGAAAGATACACGCATTCCCGCTTTTAACGAAAAGTTGGGGCGGCTGAGGTGGGCAAGGGCGGTATGGGTGGGCGTGGCATTCAAAGTTTTGATGCAGTTTTTGGGGATCGTCATCACCTATCTTGGCGAAAATTTGGTGGCTGTAGCTCAAAAACTGAGGTAGATATAGGCGTTTCTGATTTCAAACTGCGGGGGGCTGGGGCGGAATGGGTGGGCGTGGCCCCAAAATTTTTGCTGCAATTTTTTGGGATGCATAGCTATCTTCCTACCAAATTTGGTAGCTCTAGCTCAAAGTTTTTAAAAGTTGGGGAAGGGGGGCTTGGGGTAGGCGTGGCGCCAAGATATGTTTGGGGGTCACTACCAGTTATCTTCCTACCAAGTTTGGAGACTCTAGCTCAAACACTATGAAAGATACACGCATTCCCGCTTTTAACGAAAAGTTGGGGCGGCTGAGGTGGGCAAGGGCGGTATGGCTGGGCGTGGCATCCAAAGTTTTGATGCAGTTTTTTGGGGATCGTCATCACCTATCTTGGCGTAAAATTTGGTGGCTGTAGCTCAAAACTGAGGTAGATATAGGCGTTTCTGATTTCAAACTGCGGGGGGCTGGGGGCGGAATGGGTGAGCGTGGCCCCAAAATTTTTGATGCAATTTTTTCGGGGATGCCAGTAGCTATCTTCCTACCAAATTTGGTAGCTCTAACTGTCAGGGTGTGCGGAAACGGTGGATTTATCGATTTTGAGTTATCGAATTTATCGATTTGCCAGCCTCCCAGTTATCGTATAACCCCAATCTTGACACTTTATCTGTCCCGGCCATAGATAAAGACATTTGCAAAGTTTCAAGTCTCTAGCTTGAAGGGTGTGGAAAAAAGTTGCGTTCATACAGAGGCGGACAGACACCATGACGGACATTGCACAAACCCAATATATCTTTTACCTTCGGTATCGAGTATAACAAAAGCAAGCCTACCCAATCATCGAATAAAGGTTATACAAAACATCGTTTTCGTGTGCCAAAACAGATCGGCGACCTGAGTCAAACTGTCGTTATTGTTCAGCGACGAATCATACATTAGGTAATTGTCAAGCTTTCACCGCTCTTCCTGAAATTCAACGTTTTGAGTTTACAAAACAGAATCGTTTGTGCATAAATTGTCTTAACCAAGGACACACAGTTAAGAATTGCAAGGCCACTAGATGTCTGGTATGCTCAAAATCCCACAATACACTTCTTCATAGATATGAGGGAGAGCACCAGTCAGCTGTTTCCGGCTCACTACCTCAAATACAGTCACAACAAATGCAATCACAATCACGCTCTGGAGTTTCTGACCCTCCGGTAGCTTACACCAGTCATGTTACAAGTAGCGATCAAGTAATTCTTGCTACTGCGTTAGTAAAGGTGCGTGATAGATTTGGACAGTTTCAACTAGACACTTTATTCGGTGCAAATAAATTTCATTACAGAGGACTTAGCACAGCGTTTACGCTTGCATAGAAATGAGTCTTGCATTAATATTACCACTGTTGGAAAAAATGACTTTGTAGTACGCCATAAAGTGCACACGTCAATTCATTCTCGGGTCAATTCTCATAGTTTTGCCACAGATTTCTGGGTTTTAAAGTCAATATCTACATATCAACCAGATCATGAGGTAAATTTTGCCCAATTGAGTATCCCAGCAAACATTGAGCTGGCAGATCCTCGGTTCTACAAGCCCGCAAAGGTTGACTTACTGCTTGGCGCAGAAATCTTTTTTGATTTATTGAGTGTAGGCCAAATAAAAGTTAATTCCCAGCATCCACCTTTCCAAAAAACCTTGTTTGGATGGATTGTGTCAGGAAAGTACACTAGAAGTCTATCGGATAGAGCTCAGGTGTGCAGCGTCACCGTCGCCGAAAACAACTGCTCTCTCGACTCTCTGGTGGAACGATTTTGGGAAATGGAAAAAGCTCCAGAGAGATCGAAGGCTGTATATACAGCTGAACAAGTTGCCTGCGAACAAAAATTTAAGCAGACCGTAAAGAGGCTTGCGTCAGGTCGTTTCGAGGTCAAGCTGCCCTTTAAGATAAATCCAACGTTATTAGGATTATCCTTCGAAACGGCCAAGCGACGGTTTCTTGCGTTAGAGCGGAAAGTTGCAAGCAATACCGAGTTAAATAACATGTATCAAGAATTTATGAGAGAGTATCTTAGCCTTGGTCACATGTCATTGCTTCTTACTCCTCTTGCAGGACACCATTACTATATTCCACATCAATGTGTCCTGAGACCTGATAGTATCACCACCAAATTGCGAGTTGTTTATGATGCATCCAGTAAAACGTCGACCTCGATTTCCTTGAACGACACATTAATGGTGGGTGCAACTATTTAGAGGGAGCTATATTCTACCCTTGCAAGATTCAGATTGAATAAATATGCCTTAACGGATGACATCTTGAAGATGTATAGGCAAATTAATATTGCCAATGAGGATCGGAATTTTCAACTGATCTTGTGGAGGGAGAAATCAACTGATGTTCTCCAAACTTATCGTTTGAACACTGTCACATATGGGACAGCCTCAGCTCCGTTTTTGGCTATCCGTTCCTTTTGAGCTGTCAAAGATTTATGCTGAGACGCATCCTTTAGCGTCAAGGGTGATTTCAAGCGACTTCTACGTTGGCGGTATGCTAACTGGAGCAAATACGTTAAATGAGCTGGAAGTTATTCCCAAAGAAGTGACAGAGGTGTTGAAATTTGGGGCTTCGATCTAGCCAAATTTGCCTCTAATCATCCTCGACTGCTGGCCAATAGAGGGCCAGATAAATCTCTTATATTTGATTCGTCCACCTCAGTAAAAACACTTGGCATTAAGTGGAATCCTCAGACTGATGTGTTTTATTTCAGCTTAGAAGACTCGTTCACTACCTTACCACCAACAAAACGCAATATCCTGTCGGTGACGGCCCGCTTGTTTGACCTTTTGGGTTTATTGTGTCCATTGATCACCAGAGCAAAAATTCTGCTTCAGGAGCTGTGGCGACAAAAGTTGGATTGAGATGAGTCAGTTCCAATGAGTCTATATACCAGTTGGAACAGGTTCAAGCAGAATTTACTAGAGCTACACAAGATATCGATTCCTCGATACGTTTGCCAGTCCACGTACACAACAGTCCAAATCCACGGCTTTGCAGACGCTTCAAGTGAAGCCTATGGTTGTTGCGAGTGTCTCCGCTTAAGACAAAGTCAATCCCAAAGCTCGAGTTGTGTGCAGCTCATCTTCTAGCTACGTTGTGGGTTCAAGTAGCTCCATTGCTTGAAAATCTAAAACTTGAAAGCATCAATTTCTGGTCGGATTCTCAACTCACACTTTACTAGTTGAAAAGAGATCCATCCACACTAGCGACGTTCGTTGAAAATAGAGTTTCCGAAATCCAAGAGCTTTCAGAAATTGTTGTATGGCGTCATGTGCCTACAGAACAGAATCCAGCTGATTAAGTGTCGCGTGCTACAGATGTAGATGGTCTAAATTGTTCACTATGGGAAAACGGGCCGGACTTTTTGCTTAAAAGTGCTGATAAACGGCCTTGTCTCCACCAATTTGAAATCTCTCGTGACCTACGCTGTCCGAAAACAAGAAAAGCGCGGTGGTATGTTCAGTAGCAAAAAGCGAAGCAAATGCAATTGTCGATCTCGTTGAAAGATGTTCGTCGTATAACAAGCTACTTCGTATCATGGCCTACGTGCATCGTTTTATTCAAGGAAAAAAAGTAGCCGCGAGGCAGTTATATCAGCAAAAGAGCTTACATTGTCGTTTTTTAGATTTATACATGTGCTTCAAAAATTCGAGTTGGGTTCAGAATACGTCAAATTAGAAAGATCGGAAGTTTTGGATCCAAATCTTCAACGTTTGAATCCCTTTATACACACCATGGAGCTGGATGGGTGTGCTTTTATTAGTTCGCGATGACGCATTTTCATTGTTGTTGTGAATTTATTCGTTAGTTGTTTTTCGTAATTTGATAACACATTTCCGGGTGCAGGTGATGGTTTTGTAAGGATTTGGGTATCATGCTCGGGCGTGCACAGTTGTTGTGGTCGACTGTTTTGTATGTATTTTGGAATAATGGTTGGGCGATGGGCAAGCTCGCCCTTTCTTGATTTGTGGAGTCGATTTTTGCGGACCATTTTATGTCTCGTTAAAGTTACGTGGGAAGCCACCTATAAAAACTTATGTGGCAGTCTTCGTGTGTTTCACGTCAAAAGCCGTTCACCTTGAGCTTGTTGTTGATCTTTCCACTGACAGTTTTTTATCTGTTTTCAAAAGGTTCGTCGGAAGGAAGGGTCTGCCCAAGAAGATCTACAGGGACAACGCTACCAACTTCGTAGGAGCCAGCAGAGTCTTCGAGGAGTTGAACGAAGCGTTCCACCGCAGCAAGGATCCCCTGATAACCTACACAGCTCAGAAAGGAGTCGAGTGGTCGTTCATCCCACCGCGGTCCCCACACTTCGGCGGACTATGGGAGGCAGCCGTCAAGGCCGCCAAACATCGGTTGCTACGAGGGGTAGGCAACGCCAAGCTCAGCGCAGACGAGTTTAACACTCACCTAGTGGAAGTCGAGGGCCTGCTCAACTCTCGCTCAATCGCATCGCCAGGCAACGATCCCAGCGATGGAGAGGCTCTCACGCCAGGCCACTTGCTAATCGGGCAGCCTCTTCTTTCGCTGCCCTCAGAGTTGGAAATCGGCGGAAGCTGCAGCAAGGCCAGCTTCGGATATTTGAAGCGGTGGCGAATGCTGTCAGCACTCAAGCAGCAGTTTTGGCAGAGCTGGTCCAAGGATTACCTGGCCAGTCTGCAGCAGCGCAACGCATGGAACATCGTGGGCCAAGATCTAATGACAGGCTGTCTAATTCTCATTCACGAGGACAATCTGCCGCCGCAGCGATGGCTTACAGGTCGCGTGGTGTCAACAATACCAGGCGACGACGGTAAAGTGCGTGTGGCTGAGGTTCGGACTACAGGAGGCATTATCAAGCGCGCAATACACAAGTTGGCTTTGCTGCCAATAAACAGTACGGATGAAGGAGTTAAAGCGCCGGAGGCCTTCAACGGGGCCGGAATGTTAGCACAGTAGTTTAGTTATTATATTTATATTATTATATTGTTAAATAATGAAATTGTTAAATGAAGTGAAGACGATTGAATTTTTTTAGTCGAATGTAAATATGAGTTTAATTATGTTTTCACTCATGTTATTAACATAGTAACTCTTATAATGTAACATAGTTAAGTCACTCATTCTTAGTTCTTAAGCTTCTCACTATTTTCTATAATCGCTGTAATTCAGTCGCTCATTACCGCTTAAAATTGCTGGTTGCGCCAGCGCATTAAAAATCTTGGAATTTGAATTTAAAACATCGATGTGCATTATTTCTTGGCCACAGCTAGATCGCTAAACCGCAGTCTCATTTTTTTTGTTTAATAAGTGTATATCTTAAAAAACCTTACGATTTTTTAAATGTTCTGTCTGGAGATACGTATCCATTAATAAGCCTTGCTTTACTTATAAGAAGATAGATCGTCTCAATATTGGAAGAAGCTGAAAACAATAAGTCGCTTTCTTTGACTTATATACAAAATAATATAGCAGAAAAATGAGATCCACCATTCCAAATTTCGGATTTACTAGTCTGCGCATCCTTATTAGATCCGCGATTCAGCTCACTGGATTGTGTGATTGAGTATTGTAAATAAAAACATTTTAAAACAATTGGAAACGTTGCAGTCGGACGCAATCGACTGCGATATAAGTACTCGATACCAGTATTAAAACCGGTAAAAAGACGCCCGATTGCAATTGATGCGGCAGGGGTGTACGCTGCCTCAAAAATTTTCTGATACATATGTATGGGAATGTCACCAGCTATCATTTTTAGCTTCATTCCAAATTTGGGGACACTAGCTCAAATTTTGATAAAGGTGTGGGAAAGAGGGCTGGCGGCGTTATGGGTGGGCGTGAAATCCAAATTTCTTATGCAGATCTTTGTTGAATGCTATCTTCCTACCAAATTTGGTGATTCTAGCTCAAAATTTGCAAAGATTTGGGGAGGGGGATGTGTGGAATTATTGGTCGGTGTGGCATTCAAATTTTTGATGCAGATCTTAGTGTAATGCCAATTGCTATTTTTCTACCTAATTTGGTGACTCTAGCTCAAAGTTTGTAAAAGGTTGGGGATGGGGGGCTGGGGTGGTATGGGTGGGCGTGGCTCCTAAATATCTTTGGGGGACGCTACCAGTTATCTTCATTCCAAGTTTGGAGACACTAGCTCAACAACTGTGAAGGATACATGCATTCCCCTTTTTAACGAAAATTTGGGGCGGCTGGGGTTGTCTAGGGCGGTATGGGTGGGCGTGGCACCAAAATTTCAGTAGCTATCTTCCTACCAAATTTGGTAACTCTAACTGTAAGGGTGTGTGGATTAGGTGGATTTATCGATTTTCAGTTATCGAATTTATCGATTTGCCAGCCTCCCAGTTATCGTAGAACCCCAATCTTAGAACTTGATCTGTCTATGCCATACAGTGATGCCAATATTTTTTTGAAAAAAAAAGGACAAAATGTCCGTAAAATACGGAAATCAGGCTGAAAATCTAAAAAAAAAGAACAGAAAACAGGTCAAAAAATTGTTGTGTGCAATTTTAAGCTTTTAGCATCAAAATGAAGCTTGGACAATTCCGTGAGGTGATAATAAACATAAACATATGTAGCTAATACAGCTTCCTGGTGACAAGATTGGGGACAATCCGCCGGCTTAAAACAAATTATGCTTTTTTGTACGAGGCACAAAGCGTTTTGCATATGTTTTTTTGTCGACATATACGCGCGAATGTGATCTACATATTTTGCTATTAAGACTGCATTTGAAGTATCTGCAGTATGCCTTATTGGAGTACGCTTTAACGCGGCTTATCAAATCTTTAAAATCTGGCTGCTGTAGCCAGCAATCACGAAATTTTTGCTTGTACGAATTATTTATTATTCACTTTTGTTGTACATTAGACTACAAATGATATCGAAAATACATACAAAGTATGTAAAAAAGGATGCCACACTGTTTTAAAAAGATCGCTGTTTTTAATAGATCGGATGACACACTATTTTTACAGAAAACATTGAAAAAAAAAAATTTAAATAAATGAATCAAATAAAATCTAAAAAAATGCAAGATTTCCGGATAGGGGATGTTTGATATTTTATCCGGACAAAGCACTTAAAAACAGGACAGATCTGTCTGGAAAAAGGCCAAATCGGCATCACTGACCATCAGGCCAATCGAATGCTTGCTTATTGCATGCGCCAGCTATATGCTAGCTACAAGCATATATTTAGGCGCCCTCTTTGCGGTTGTCGAAGTAAACGTGGGTTGCACAGTTTATGGGCCCATTGCCTTGCAGTTCTTAGACTAAGGATAAGCTTTATAATTAGCCAATAAATCCAAGCGTTCCAGGCTACTCATCTCTGCTGCTGCTGTAGTCATATACCAAGCGATATCACCTCAACTGCAGCTCTCTCCCTCTTTTCATTTGTCTGGTGATGATACATAAAGCACAACGAGTTGTTGTCGATGTTGAAAAAAAAAATTTTTTGTTGAAATGCATATGAACTGGCAGGCAACCTTAGATTCCAGTTGAATGCTCAGCACATGGAACACATGTGTTAAGCATTTAGACAGCTGTTGCTTATTTTGGATCCTGTATGCCCCAACTTCTCTAAGCTTGTTAAGTACACGCGTCAGGTGACAAACTTTGTCGCCTCTTTTTATACTCTTAAGTCATAAAATGTGGAAAAAAATATTACAGCCTGTGTTAGGAAAGTAAAGATAATAGTATTTATATGATTTGAAATTTAAATATATTAAACATATAAAAATCTGAAATGCATATTTATGCCTTACACAACAAAAAGAGTTAATATAAGAACAATTTGTTATTATTGTTTCATCTAAAAACTGCACAGCTCATTTTCAATCAATTAATTCACTTTTAACAGTCGTAACTTATTCAAATCTACTACAATGTCTGTATGCAATATGCAAACCAAACCCAACTGGTGACATGTGACGTCACGCAAAACAGCTGTTTATGCGCAATGCGTTATCGGTCTTTTTTGTATCATGATTTTATATGATAGCCGCTGCACGTGCAAGTGAAACAAATCCATTTGCACATGCTATCAGCTATCGCACTTGCTCACACTTATTGCTCACATCACTAAACTAATATACACAAAAAACACACATGTGACAAAAATTTAATTATGACCGAATATCTTAATGAAATTTCAACACTTAGAAGATAACAATCATGACCGCATATATATCAAGGAAAAGAAATAAAGTCTATTTTATAATGAAAAAAAAATAATAATAATATTCATTGATGAGTTTTTAAGCAATTTGCAATTAAAAAATAGTAGTAATTTTTGCGCTGGTTTTTTGCCTTAAAAAGATATATATTCCGCAAAAGTATATAAAATTTGAATGTAGGAATGTTTGTTTAACTCATCTCAACTTATTGTTTCAAAAAGCAGAGTAATTGATGAATTATTGAGATTGCTAGAGCAATTTAAAGACTTCGAAATGAAGCAAAAATATACATATTTTTGGTTTCATTTTTTTAACAGAAAATGTAATCAATACATATATAAGCTTTAAAATGAAATTAATTTGAGGAAAATTGATCTATTAGTTCATGAGCAATAAGCGATTTTGTGAAACTCTCATATTACAACAACAACTTTTTTAGATTGAGACCTCTTACGAAAGGTAAGACGTATTCTAAATCAAAAAGGGTAGAATGGTTGGGTTCAAAAACATTTTAAGGTATAAAAATTGTAGATCAGAATTAAACAGCATAGGTGATGTAGCCGATCTCAAAGACTATGAGAGGTAAATGCATCAGTACTGGAACATCGAACATGAATAAACACGCATGTCTGCCTGTATGAACGCGATTTTCTTGGATACCCTTAACGAGAAACTTTAAGTCTTGAAAATTTCTTGGAGGCGTAGGAATGACAGAAACAAGTCGATACACCTCGACGTGCAAATCGATAAAACATATGTACGTATTTACCACATTTTAACAGCTAGGGTGGGAAAATAGCTGACAACTTCCGCAAAAATCATCATCAACATCAAAAGTTTGAATGCGACGCCCCAACATACGCCCCCACGCCTCACTGCCTTTAAAATCGATAATGCGTGTGTCTTACTCAGTCTTAAAGTTAGAGTCACCGAATGTGGTAGAAAGATACCTAGGAGCATTTCCTTATAGCTGATGACATTTAAAAAATAGCTTATTTTCTTTTAAAAACGGGAATATTACCCACAGCTTTGAAGCAAGCGTTACGAAATTTTTGGGAAGATAGTTGGTTAGGTCCTACAAAGATTTCTTTAAAAAGCTCGACGCCTGTTAGGAGTCTGGGATTAGGAGTCTATAAATTTATCATTCATCCCACATCCTTACAGCTAGAGTTACCAAATTTGGTAAGGAGTACGTTTCTTTTTCATAACTTTTTTTTCCTTTCAGTATCGTTAATCCAATTTGGGCGACAGATTTTTGAGAGCTAATTTCACGCTTATTTTCAAAGCTTCGTTACCAATTATTCACCTGCATTGATTTTGGCGTCGCTTAAATTGAATGGATTGCTTACGCATCATTGAACCACACTCGCATACGCACACACACATAGAAAGGAACAAAAAAAAAACTTACCCCACTCCAATGCCCTGCTCTTTATTCACACATTCATTTTGGTATTGGCATTTTTTTTATACAGCGTGACGACAAAAGTGCTTCGTTCGTACTCCTCTAGCTCCGCCAGCCAGGTAACTGGCGTCATTTGGAGAGCAATTGAAGCGATTTATAGGTGTCATATGACAAGAACCTGCCCTACTCTCTGTCGGTACGACTGTACGTCTTTACTGCATTCTCAGCTGTTGCTTTTGTGCCCGCCTTTTGCCAATCAGTGTGCTTCTGCTTCTGGTGCGTAATAAAAAGTTCAAACATTTAAAAGCTGGTGAATGTTTTCTTTAACGAGTCTTTACTATCAACGCTAAACTGTTTTTGGGGCAAGCAGCACGGCAATACACGCTTTGTGTGCCAATCAAATAAACAAACTGATGAAAGGACAAACACGTTGGCAACGTTTGATGTCTGATTGTGATGCCATACAGACAGCCTGTGGCCAATTCAAAAACATATCAAATTACTTAGCAATAAAATATTTTGCCAAAGATACATATGTATATAATCCTTTATAAAGTTTTGGCTTAATTTATTTTAAACCCTTCTTACTTTGCCAGCCATGAAATGTCGTAGTTTGCATCAATAAACAAACAGAGCCATGAGTTTTGTATCTTGTAATCAGACTAATTATACAACAAGCGGGGCCCCAAAATTGCTAAGCCTCTTATCAGTTAATATTTTTTATTCAGCGCCATTCACATTTTATCATTTTTTATTAAGCGATGTGGCCTGCACCATTTTTGTATTTTGATTGTTGTAATAGCCCCATACAAAACAATTTTGTCCGTTGAGTTTTCAAAATCTAATAATAAGGCGGCCTAGTGCAGTGACAATGGTTAGAATCGGTTCTGAACTGACAATGCCTTTCAAAGCGACAGGTGCGAATTAACCAATTGGTAAGTATCAAATCAGAATTCCGAATTCATCTGAGCTCAATATCTTTTTTTATGATAGTTCGTCGAGCTGAATAGCTTTTCAGTCAGCAATCGGAAAATTTAACAATTCATAGCTAAGTTCGGAAGCAATGTGCTAACTAATTTTATTTTGTCATCTTAAAAATTAAGTGCTTAATAAAAGCAAAGAAATACTAGCTCAAAAACTGCGAAATATACACGTATTCCCGTTATTAACTTATTTTGTGCGCAACTAATTTACACATAAAACACGGATTGTTATAGAGGCAAACCTGATAGTGTGAACAAGAAATTCAAAATTTTGAAATTTGTTGTGTGAACAAGAAATTCAAAATTTTGAAATTTGTTCACACTATCCAGGTTTTTATACTCGATACCGAAGGTAAAGAGTATATTGGGTGGTTTGTGCAATGTCCGCCATGGTGTCTGTCCGTCCGTCTGTATGTGTTCATGCCTAAAAGCTGGCAGTGAACAAGGAGTTGCCGTTTTTCCTATGTACCAAGTGTTAAATTTTCCAACACCCACCATTTTCTACAAGTGCGACGGAGTCGTACCACGCAGCGAAATTAGAAGAAACCAGCCCACCCCATAATCAGTATGAACGCAACTTTTTTCCACACCCTTCAAACTAGAGACTTGAAACTTTGCAAATGTCTTTATCTATGGCCGAGTAAATTAAAGTTTCAAGATTGGGGTTCTACGATAACTAGGGGGCTGGCAAATCGATAAATTCGATAACTCAAAATTGATAAATCCACCTATTACGCACACCCATACAATTAGAGTTACCAAATTGGTAGGAAGAAAGATACTAGCAACCCCCAAAAAACTGCATCAATAATTTTGGAGCCACGCCCTCCCATTCCACCCCAGCCCCCCGCATTTTAAAATCAGAAATGGCTATATCTCCCACAGTTTTTAAGCAAGAGCCACCAAATTTGGTGCAAAGATAGGTGATGACGACCCCCAAAAATGTGCATCAAAACTTCCTTAAAAACGGAAATGCTTGTATCTTTCATAGTGTTTGAGCTAGAGTCTCCAATTTTGGTAGCAAGATAGCTGGTAGCGACCCCCAAAGACACGCCCACACATACCGCCCCTAGCCCCCCTTCCGCAACCTTTTACAAACTGTGAGCTAGAGTCACCAAATTTTTTAGGAAGATAGCTGGTGGCGTCTCCATCTGCATCAGAAAATTTTTGAGGCAGCTTACAGCCCTGCCGCCTCCGTTCTCCTTTACAATCAGGCCTCCTTTTTACCGGTTTTAATACTAGTATCGAGTATATCGCAGTCGGTTGCGTGCGACTGCAACGTTTCCACTTGTTATCATTGCATATAAAGCTATACACAGATAATCATACTGCTCAAAGGCATACAAACCATATGAAAAAAAATGCAAAATTTAATGAATTAAAAATTTCTCTATGGATTCAAAAACTTTATATGTAGCAATATACAGTTCCAAAGCTAACATATTCTTATTAAACTAATGTCATATATGAAAATTCATTGGTTATGTATAAAGTATGAATAAAAGATAATATCGATTTTCAACTAGAAATACAATTAAAATAAATTTTTTTTAACTTACCGAATACGAAGTATGGCCCCTCCATATATACGTTTGATAAAAGTATACACCTTAGTTTTACCGATTTCTAGAATTGAATATAGTATTAAATATAATCGTTTTAATATTGTATTTAATGTGGGAACGTTCTTAAATTTAACATTTTTCATTATAGCTTTTAGTAGTAATTATCTAAGTCAAACTTTTTCCACATTGATTTCAATATGATTCGTTTAACAGTCGATTTGTAATACGATTTTTGTTTGCATCGAAGATTTCGAAATTAAATTATAAACACAAAATAGAAAATAAAATTTTGCATTGGATTTTGTTTTGTGTGTATTCTTATTCCCTGTACGGCAAGCCCGGCAACAACGCAAATTAATGGATCGTTTTTATTGTCCCTAGACGTTATTGTTGTTGTTCCTCTTGCTCCTGTTGTTGTTTTGTTTTTTTTGCTGCCTGTGAAATGACACAACTTAAAATCCCATCCGTTGCACTCTTCTTATTTGATGCATGCCGCCCAGAGCTCTTAGATGTGATCTAAGAGCTAAGAGCTCTGGGAGCTGCTTTTGTTGCTCTTTCTTTTCAATCGTCATAAATTTGACGAAATTCACTGCAAATGACGATGACTACGACGACGACAAGCCAAAAACTTAAAATTATGTTTAATTAATGGAGCGAATGTTTTCCGTTTATGGGCTGCATATAATAGTAAACTGCCTAAGCGGCTTCAGCCCTGAAACTCTAGACTGCAACATGTAAAGGCAGCAGCAGTAGCTAAGACTCACTTGCCAGCCGAAATTTTTGGAGTTAGAGCATATACATATATGTCAGTGTCTGTGACCCTGCTCTGTATCGGATCCTCCCTGTGGGTTGACTGAGCTGCCTTGGGGCTGCAAGCTGTGTACCCTGTCTTATTATGTCGCATGTGACACTGTTAATGATTATGTGTATATGCATACTGTATACATCCACTTATGAACATTCATACATAGTCTATGCCTCGCTCCAAAAACCATCTAACAGTAAGGCTGGCAAAAAGTTCTCCCTTTGTTCTCGGCTTGTGAAGGGACACACGACAACTTCACAGACGACGAGAAACACCATGACGTGAAAATCTATGAACAACTGTTTTGGTTCCCACTTGTGACAATTCCCCACACCAACGACGACAGCCCACAACGGGGCATGTTTGAAGTTGCTCTTCCGAATTAAAGTTTCATTAAAAATACATTAAAATCAGAACGCATTTGCCTCCTCGAGCCAGACAACAACTATTGTTGGAGACATGGGCTAAATGAAACAAGGACAGGAAGTGTTTTATTATTAACTAGTATAGAAGCTATTTATTGCACACCGAATACTATATACACTTGCAAAACCTTGTTGTTTTTCTACATTATAGCTTGTTACGGAAATTGCATTACATATTGAATCGTACAATTTTCTCTTTAACTCAAGCATTTTTCTCCATGATTTCCGTTTTTTAATTTTATTTTAACATTTTGCTTCAAGTATGTAAGTATTATTCAAACAAATTTTTAACAGAAAAATTTTTTTTTGAACATCGGAGATACCTTAAACCAAGTTTAACATTCTTGATTGTATTTTTTAATATTCATTGGCGTCTACTACAAATGTTAGAAATATAATTTTAATTGTTTAAAATGCTGCAAATCTTAAATAATTACATTGTATAAATAAACTTATTCATTTAGATTGAAAGAATAAATATTATCGATTTAATATTTATTAAAAGTTTTCTCTATATGTTGAGATGCATTACCGCATTGATTTTTATATGAAAATTTATTTTACAACGAAAATCTAAATCTGAATTTAAGAAAAATGTTTGATTTTGAATTCTTTTTCTGTGTATAGAAATCCAATTCGGCCGATTCCGACAAATGATCTAACTGTAGCAAAATGAGGACCCTGACTTAGGGTTCACCCACGGTTGCCACTTAAAAATTAAAGATAGGGCCAAAAAAAAAATAAATGTCAAATTCACTAAAAAAGAACCAATTTTTTTTGCAATTAAATTAAAAAATATTTTTTCCACAAAATCTTGTAGCTTTAACATATTACTAGTATTACTCCAAAGTATATCAAATTTTCACCTTTATTTAGTGATGATGAATGATATTAAATAAAAACAAATACAGTACGACCTCGGGTAACGTAACCTATTGAAATTTGGCCAGTTCACACTGGACGGAAAGCCCGATTTTTTGGCATAAAGTCCAAAAAGTCATGAAAAGCTTTTGTGATTTTGATTTTATATATTGAAAATAGATATTCCAAACACACTTAATCGATAAATTAAACAAGTAGAGTTGCGACCCTGGTGTTGTACCAGGGCGTCAAAGTCAAACATTATATCAACGCTTTGTTTACATTTGCCACGTGCGAAAGTTTTTAAAAGTTTCAAGCTGTGTAATTTTGAACAGTAATTATCTTTGAATTATATTTAAAATGGAGAATGAAGAGCAAGGTATGTTTAATATTTATCCCAAGTAAAAATGTTTAATATGTGTCATTTGTTGCTTATGTGTCTTGTGTTGTTGTACCGATTTATGTTGAAAAGTTTAATCCAGTGTTCGTGAATTGTGGAGTAGAACTAGTTCCCTGCCAATCTGTGCCACAAAGTAAATATGTCTCGTTTTGAATGAAAATATACAGTTTAACCTTGTAACCGGTGGATTGGTATACGATGCCCAGGGTTACTTTCAAATGGCTGTAAAATTAAAACTAGCCCACAGAAAATTAGTGCGGGAGTTTAAAGTTCGTTGGAGTTTTTTCTTTAATTATCTGCAACGATCATGAAAATCGGCGGGGTGGCCGAAAACACAAAAATACCCTTAAACCCGGTGATCGGCCCTTCGCTGCCCATGCCCATACATTTCATATGGCAATTTTTTTGTAAAATTCTAACTTTTAGCACTGAGCATATATTAATATATATATTAAGTAGAGTTGCTTTTAGGTAAAAGAGTATATTGGGTCTGTGGAATCTCCGTCAATGTGTCTGGCCATCTGGCAGTCTTTAGTCCGCCCGCCCGTCCGGCTGCCTGTCCGTCTGCCCATCCGTCCTTATGAGCAAACGAACCCTGTTTCGACACCCTTCAAGCTAGTTTTCGGTTTATTTTTGTGAAATACACCTACAAACTCATGTTACAAATTATGTTTTGCCCCTTTCCTGGATCTTTGCATTGAGGAGCAACTCTTAGTTACACGTAACAGGTGCAGTTTAGGTAATGTAAATATGTATTATTCAGATAATATATAGTATATATATATGTGTCTATGATTATTTTTAATGATTTTTACATTCATACTCATTTTTGGCAAAAACGCACTTTTACGTGTATTTTCCCATAAGGGCAGTCTAGGGCTTAGCACCGGTTAAGTGTATAAAAAAGTATCACCGGAGACAAGGCTAAGAGAATAATAACTATCATTGCGCAAATTTGAGCGTTTTCCGGACGTTGAATGTATTGCAATTTTCAGTTGCTCGAAGCATGGAGCAACAAGAGGACAGAAGAGGCAATATCTGAGTGGATTTGCGGTCAAGTCGGATTGGATGATGATGACCTAAACACGAGACCCAAAATTAATCAAAAAGCCTAAAGTTTTCACAATTAGTTGCGAAAACATTTGCCGAAATGTGGCCGAAATGTTTATAATTTTAAAGTGAAGCACTCACAGTGGCTTTCGTTGGAATCATCATTTGAACTGGGTCCTCAAAGACATGCTACAAATGTCCAAAGTAAAATGGGACCCCATCTAGGGTATTCAGAAGCAGGCTCAAGATTGAAGAGAAAATTTATTAAACCACACTGTCAGCCGTATTCTTAATATGCAAGAAGATGTGATCAAGCGGTATAAAAATATCACAAGCGTCAAACTTATGGCTAGTTATGGATTTGATAGATCAACAGGACAAAGCTTATACAAACAACGATTTTCAAATGAGGAACCCATATGCAATGACTATGCTCTATTTGTGACAAGCCTTATACCCATTAAGTTGATGGGAAACTTTGGGGCAAATGGATCCCAAATAATTCAAGCTTCTGTTATGCCTGTTGGATGTCTAGGTGAAAACGCGTCAGAAGCACGAAAAAAATTGTACAAGCCTGATAGGCGGTCACATGCTCGTCAGAATAACAGGCTAAACAATTTAACGGATGTTTTCCAAAGATCTATCGACTCATCGGATCCTCTTATTTCAAGCATTTTCTTAAACAAGAGATCGCATCAAAACAAAATGAAAGCATTACCAAAGGCAGTCGTGGAGCTTTTAGAAGCACCCAAATTTGATTGTGATCAAAACAATAACGATTCTCCAAGCGATGACAGCGATGACAACGATGATTTAGAATTTAATTTGTTTCCATACTCATTAGATGTTGAAAATTTTACAGAATGTATAATTTAAAAAAATTTGAAATATTCGATCTGTTTTGTTAATATATGTATTATAATAATATAAATTTAAATAATATATTGTGATAAATTTGAGAAGCAGTTCATTAAAAATGAAATCAAAAAATGACTATTTCACAACTTTCACAACTTTTCCTTATAGGGGCGGCATGAGTGGGCGTGGTCCGATCTGTTTTAAATTTTAAACAGTTACTACACACACTATTACTAAGAACTGTACGAAGCTTCAACTCTCTACCTTCAGGATTAGACTTTATTCCAAAAAATCGGGCTTTCCGTCCAGTGAGCAGTTGCGAAAACTGTCATGGTTGCGAAAAAAGTTTTCAAAAAAGATGCCTTTGCTTACCTTTACAATTAAAGTAAATCGAATATGACTGTGTTAAAAAGAATGATTACTTTTTTACAGTTTAAACTTTTCTGAACAGCAGTTTCGCGAAAATTTGAAATTTGGGTATTGCAATTTTCGAGGAGTTGCGTGTATCGAGGGTTGCGTTAACCGAGGTCGTACTGTTACAGTACTACTGTATGTATTTTCATCAACTTAAAACCGTAGTTGGCGATGGGCTTATGCGACTATTGTTTACAAAATTGCTTTTTTATTTTGGTACACCGATGTATCGATAATTTTCAGTGCTCTAAACGATACTAATTGTGTGCTGAGTAATGTTTAAAATTATATTTTCTGAAGCCAATCCAAAAAAAAAGAGCCAAACTGAAAAAAAGTGCCATTGCACCATCAGGAAAAAAAAGAGCCAGTTTTGGTGCCAAAACACCAATTGTGGCAACCGTGGGTTCACCTCAATAGCTTAAACACTGCACACTGTAACATTCCCCATAAACGAGCTCAGCGAGGCAACATGTTTTTGCCGAGATATCCTCTCACCAGCTCTATCGATCAGCAGCGAACAGCGGGGCGGGACCCATTAATTCCTAGCTCTTCCGGGTGGGGTGGGTTGTTGCTGCTGCTACTGTTCGGCGTTACCTAAGAATTATTATAGAGTCCCTCTGAAACGAACTATCCTTGGGGCCGATAACCATAACCTATATCTATCCATAACTACGACGAAAAGACGCGTAGGCGGTAATCAATCGTTAAAATAAATAAACAAAGTTGTTGTCCACATCTTTTGATAGCAAAGAAAGCGGTGTGGTCTTAGCTGTTGTTTGACCCACCTGTTCTTAACCCACCCTACCATGGTCTTCCACGAAAGTTTTTGAGTGAAGACCCCATTTTTTAATTATACAATTATTTTAAACTCCCATGCCTCCGGAAAAATCAAAATATTTAAGCAATCATCGTGTAAGTTTTATTTCATCCAATTTTTATGTTGTAATTAGGAGAGGGTAGCATAGTGAATTTATAATTAAGCTTAAAGTAAGAATAGTGGTGTACAAATTTTTTTTTAATTATGTCTACTAAAGTCTATCATCGTTTTCCGAATAAAATTATTTCTGAACAAATTTTTCTTTCAATTTTATTTTTAATTCATTGTTTTAAATTATTTCTATTTATATTGTTTGTAATTAATTGTTATTTCCTCATTTTTGTATTGTTGTGTTTTTAGCGAATATACAATAACCTTATCCGAATTTTATTTCTAACCGCTAACTATTTTTTAAATATTTTCATTTTATATTTAAACTTGAGGCTAAAAACAAATTACATTTTTTATATTTCTTAACTTTTTTTTTTTGTTTTCTGTTGTGCATTGAACGAGTGGTAGTGTATGTAAGCATGCTTTAGATTTATTTCATTTTTTTGTCTTTCTAACTCTTTTTAATTGTTAATCTTTTTGTTATTTACTTAACAAGCATACTGATAGGAAAATTGCTGCAAGAAAAAATAATTTCAATCATACAAATACTTTGAATATATTTTTCTCAGTGTAGAGGTTTTTATGCATTACAATAAGAATTACATGCAAAACGAATTGGGAAACTATATGCAAAAGGTTTGCGCGCACCACTGATAAGCATTATTGGCATTAACAGATTTTTACACTAATCAACAAAACATTACGGCGCGGCAAGCCTTTTGCTTATTTAACAATTATAAATTTTATTATTGTTTTTGTTTGTTTAGCACTCACCCATTTACATATATCCACGAAGAAGGACTTCTTGTTGATGTTATGTTGGTTTTTTAGAATTTCTAATATTAAATTCAATTTCACTTTACATGTGTTTAAGTTCAATTAACAATAATTAAAATTTGGGGTTTCTACTTTAGAATAAGCAATTATTGGTAAGCGTTAAATGGCATTACTAATGTTTTATAATACTTAACAATTTTGCTATCAGTATGCAAGGTAATTGGCTTTTCTCTTTAAAGTTTCTCTTAACACCTGCACACACATACCACTTTGTCACTGCTGACTTTTTTTACTTATGTTTTGATTTTGAGATATTTATATTCTTATTTATATTTATAACTATAGATTGTGCTGTTACTTGTCGGTTTTCGTTTTACGACTTTTAGCTAAAATTAGGATTTCAATGAATTTGCACTAATTGTATTTAATTTTAATTTCTGTTTGGTTTTAATTTGTAAATCGTTGGGCGTTTGGCCAGAGTTTTTTTATTGCCTTGTTATTGTTTTGGTTATTGCCTTGCAAGGATTTCATGATTGTCGTTATTTTCCACACAAATAATTACCTTGCCGAATTGAAAATCCCTTCGTTATTAATATTTTTCTATAATTTAGCAATTACGTCTAGCGATGCCAAACTAAATATTGGATTTGGGGCTTGGGATTTGGAGCCCATGTGCTTCCAAAGCAGTTTATTTTTCCTCCTTGGTTTTTAAATTTTGTCACTTCCCAGCGTGACGATCTATCAAAAATTATATCGGGCTTAGATGCGAACGACCCGACGACCCGTACGCCGAATTCTCAATCGGTACTCACCAAGTGGTGAATTCGTACCTGTCACTTTGTAGGGCGTTGCCATACAAGTATCGATACTATTAATCGTCGCTGCACTAGCGCGCGTAATTATTTTATTTAAAAAAACTTAAAAACCAATTTTTGTTTTGTATGGGGCCATTACAACACTGGTCCCACAGCGGCATAAAATCGAAAAATTTATGAAGTTATTTTTGGAATGTGCTTAACATTTCTATAAATAGACACTCTAATTAGAATAAAACTTTATTTAGTTGAGCTTTATTGCAACCATTTTAATTTCACGACTTTTAATTCAAATAAAAATAGTTCCACTTGGGTGTATATCAACTTTAACTATGGAAAATAAAGATAAAGGTATGAAGAATCGAAAACAAAACTCCTTCGTTATGTCTCTGTAATTGGATTTTGGTTGTAAATTGTTTTGTTGTGTTTATTAAATTAAATTAGTTGAGTGTTGTAGAGTATTACTTTCACGGCGCGTACTAGTGCGTGCAACTAACAACGAAAAGTTCATTATGAATGAATACAAATTCATAATATATTAATTTGACTTGCTCGTTTTTGCTCGTTTTTGATATCTTTAGAGTTTTATAAATTCAGCCGTTTAAAGATGCTCGATATATGGAGCAACAGCAATCGACGTCATCTTCGAATCCCTTGCTGTCAAGCCTTTACGTTACTGAACGGAAGCGGTATATTAAAATAAAAACCTACCCAATCAACTAGACCAGTATTCAAGACACTGGTACCATTTTTCGAATTTATGCCGCCAAAACAGTTTTTGGCACCAGTGTGCACTGAGAGACTTGTTTGCATAAAATTGACTGGCATGGAAATGGCTTTACCGACTCAATTCGGGATACTGATCCAAAATATATATAATTTATGGAGTCTAGGATGCTTCCTTCTAAGCGATACACACTTCATGACGAAATGATAAAACACTTTTAAAAGTGTATAAACATGCAACATATGTAAATTTATTGTGCGTTTTTTACAATTTGTCAGGGTAATGGGGTTTGTGGGAGGAATGTTTGGAGTCGGGCATTAGACTTCATTTGTTTAACAACAGTTTGTACACAAAAACAAAAAACATATCAAATTGAAGGTTTGCCTTTTGTTTTGTGCTCGCCAGTACAAACAATACCTAATTAAACTTTGCAAATGGGCATACCAGGAAAAACAAAAAGTACTGGGGGCGTGACTTATCTCTTAAATAAATTTGATACTTCAGCTCAAAAACAGTTTTGGGCATTTCCGATTCAAAATACGGGGTCGGTACACAAATTGAAAATCGTATAATTTACAGATTCATTCAAGAAATGTTGGCAATGAGTATAATGATTTTGTGCAATGTTTGGCATGTTCTCTGTCTGTCTATGCTTCTGTCCTTATGAAGGCCACTTTTTTCGACACTCTGGAAGCGTTACTGTGAGACTTGAATTGAAATCGATAACAAGTCGTTACATCCCACATTTAAACAGCTAAAGTCAGCAAAATTGGTGGAAAGTCAGCTGAAAACTACCCCAAAAATGTGCATCAAATGCTTGAATGCCACGCTCCAACCTACGCCTCACGCCCTACTGCCTTTCAAGGCGTATGTCTTACACAGTCTTAAAGTTATAGTTAACATATCCTTAGATCTGCATGGACGTTGCTGCCACGCCCAAACCCAACGTCCCTAGCCACCATGCTTTCAAAACAGAAACTGTCCATTTCTTTTACAGTTGATACTTATGATACATAATTTTAAAATATCTGCATACAAATTGCAGGCCGCGTGCAACCCGTTTCCTTGCCTTTAAAAATAGCAATGGCTATATTCTCCACAGCTTTACAACAAGAGTCCCGAAACTTGGTGGGAAGATAGCTGATGATGTCCTACAAAGAAATGCATCAAAAAATGTTCCCAAACAAACTACCACAGAGTACTAAAGTACGTAAATTCTTGTCTAGCATAAACAGTACCGTTTATTTAAACAAAACATGTTAGCTAAACGCAATTTGTTTTAAATTCTTTAAATAATAATAATTTCCGTATCTTCTGTCGAACTTCCATACAACGAGTTTCAAAGGGACAAGAAAAAACATCGTTGTATAGATATTTATGTATATTGCGTTTTTAAGTCGAGCTTTATTTAAGATAATCAATAATTTTTGTTTGTGTGTGGTTCTTTCACTTCTCTTCCTCGATTTATACTTCAGGTGCGTTAAAAGAGTTCGGCAGTAGACAGTGGGTGCGTATCTAGGGGGGCGAAGGGGCAGTCGCCCTGGGCGCAACGACTAGGGGGCGGCAAAATGAGCTCCACTGTTCTTCAAAATTAATAAATTATATAACAATATTTTTTTTTTTTGTATTCTAACCTTAAATAAGCAATATTACTTTAAGGCTCATATTATTTTATTTATTTATTTTTATTTTATTTTTTTTTTTTGTTTGCATCATTTATTCAAACAACCATCAATGAAAATAAATTAATTTTTCTCGATTTACCTGCTGCAAATTCGCGTATTATATTCTCGTAATCTAACATTGCAGAGGTTTTAACTTCGATTGACAGAATTGCGAGGTTTGATAATCTACTTTGACCCATACGGATATGGTTAGAAGTATTTGCAAAGCTGTCGCTAATGTTTTATAAGCTTTTCGCCCCATTGAAGAAATATACAACAGAAGTTGTTCAAGCGAAAATCCTATTTCCTTTTCGTTTTTCTTCGCTCTTTTTAATAGTAATAAGACGTCGTGGATATCGTGGAACAAGTCTTCATTGTCTAAGTCATCTGGATAAAACTCGGCAAGTTTCTTGCATTTTACTTCGATTTTGAGAAGCTCATCTCTGTAAAATTCACTGGATAGTTGCATTATGTTTCCAAAGTCACAAAGAAAACCAAATCGATCTTAACTGTTAAGTACAACACTGCATGATGCGATAACATTAACAGGTTTTTTTAACATTAAGCGATGCATGTGAGTTAGTTGGTATTCGGCATGTAAGACGAACGGTTGTAGTAAATATGCCAGATTAAATAAAGAGCATTGTGTGTATACCGGCATTCTACACATAAAAGAATATGCTAAATTGTTCTTGTATTTCGCATTGCTTATGTGATCTGGAAAAAAATAGCAGGACTTGTATGAGGATCATGTAAAACGAGGGGGGGATGGTGGTGCGGCAAATCAATTTTCGCCCCGGGCGGCATATTTTCTTGGCACGCCACTGGCAGTAGATATAAATATGCAAGTAGCTGTGTTTTTTTCTGGTCAACTAAACGCCCAAAGTAAAATAACTAAATATAATCATGAATGTCTTTTGAGTCTTATGCTCGATATCGAAAGTGAAGTATTTTAATTTTATTTCTTAACAATTTAGTTTTTAATACAACTTCTGAAAACGCCATCATGTTCAGCGCAAAAGAATACTCAGAAATCAGTTGAAAATACGTTTACAGCATTTCTGAAACAAATTAAAAACTACTTATTCTGCTATGTTAAAATTAAAAAAGATGCTAAGCAAACACTTGGCTTATTTAATCTGGCAAAGTGTCAACCTTTAGCAGAAAAGTCCAATTAGGTTGGTGCACACACTGAAAAAAATTAATTTCAATTTCGCTAGCGATTTCTGTGGCACCCTTAATAGTATTTTCGATAACACGAAAATACCCATTAACATCTACGAGTCCCCACTGTAATGTTGAATATAGGCAAAGTTAGATGGGGCTCGTAGGAATAACGGTAACCACTAAATGCAACCCCATTCCTTTCCCATGGGTTGGGCTGTTGGTCATTTTAGGCACTTGTGCATGTCTAATTATTGGGCCCATTTGATTTTGGAATTTGCCTTTTAATTAGCTATTGCACAGGGCCTTAGACATTGATGACAACGACGAGCAACTTTGGATTTGTGGGCTTTGACTTATGCACTCATTGACTGTATTAAAATCAGAATGACAATTTTCTGTCGCCTTATAATTTGACCACGCTGATACATAATAGCTAGCCGCAGCAGGCTTTAATATAAAGTGATTTACTCTTAGATGAAACATACTCAAAATGTTGTCTGTTGTAGGCCACACACCCTTCTTTCGCCCCAGGCGCCCCACTGACTCGTTTACAATGCGAGTATATTTCTCAGTTTTTATGCTAAAGTCACCAAATTTGGTAGGAAGATAGCTTGTTACGTCACCCAAAGATCTGCACATTTGATGCCACGCCCACCCATACAGCCCCGAGCCGTCACCCTTAACGTATACCTGGAGTACGTATATCTTCCACAGTTGTTGAGCTAGAGTCACCGAATTTTATAGAAAAATAGGGACAAGGTAGATTTTGGTCAACTATTTGTTTCGATATTTTCGCAAAAAATCAAGGCAGTCACACGCGACAGTGTACTTTTCATTTAAACTATATTTTATTTGAACATTTTAACACTCAAGGACTGAATGAAAAATACGGTAACCTATCTTTAATGTTTATAAGTATGTGTGCCAATGGAAACTAGTAAATCCCTTTGCATGGTTTCAATTTGCTTCGCGATATCTTGAAACGTATAAACGACACAAAGAGAGGTCTTAGTGCATATACTATTGAATTTTATTTATTTTCTGTTTGGACAACTTAAAAACAAGTTAATACAAAATATGTAATCAAATATTATGTATATAATTTAAAGGTGTATGTACAATTACATTATATGAATCATCTATCCATGCTCGCATATTTTCGTGCAAAATGTATTGTTTTTTATTAAAATATACAGAAAATGAAAAATAATAACAGCATTTATTCGTGCGTTGTGATAAAAAAGAGGAAAACATTATTAATCAATGTCCAAAGTAAACTTTTTTTGGCATGTCTTTGACAAAAGTTCAATGTGGCTAAGACCTGGCTTAATCCAGCTCGGTCTTAAATTCGTATTCCTTGGGTGATTATAGGAAGTTTTCCTCATACTCCATTCTGCTCTCCCACACTTCGTGCTAATTCAGCATTAAGCAGCCAATGCCCAAGGCCGGTCACTTTTGGCGAAGGACAACGCTCAGCGAACTTTGTTAATTTTCTTTCCTGTCACGTTGATTATACTCGATACCGAAGGTAAAGAGTATATTGGGTTTGTGGAATGTCCATCATGGTGTCTGTCCATCTGTCCGTCCGTCTGTATGATCGCAACTTTTTACCACACCCTTCAAACTAGAGACATGAAACTTTGCAAATGTCTTTATCTATGGCTGTGTAAATTAAAGTGTCAAGATTGGGGTTCTACGATAACTGGGGGGCTGGCAAATCGATAAATTCGACAACTCAAAATTGATAAATCCACCTATTTCGCACACCCTTACAATTAAAGTTACCAAATTTGGTAGGAAGATAGCTACTAGCAACTCCCAAAAAACTGCATCAATAATTTTGGAGCCACGCCCTCCCATTCCGCCCCAGCCCCCCCGCATTTTAAAATCAGAAATGGCTATATCTACCACAGTTTTTAAGCAAGAGCCACCAAATTTGGTGCAAAGATAGGTGATGACGACCCCCAAAAATGTGCATCAAAACATCCTTAAAAACGGAAATGCTTGTATCTTTCATAGTGTTTAAGCTAAAGTCTCCGATTTTGGTAGGAAGATAGCTGGTAGTGACCCCCAAAGACACGCCCAAACATACCACCCTTAGCCCCCCTTCCGCAACCTTTTACAAACTTTGAGCTAGAGTCACCAAATAAGGTTTTAAGATAGCTGGTGGCATCCCCATCTGCATCAGAAAATTTTTGAGGCAGCTTACACCCCTGCCGCATCCGTTCTTTTTTGCAATCAGGCCTCCTTTTTACCGGTTTTAATACTGGTATCGAGTATATCGCAGTCGGTTGCGTCCGACTACAACGTTTCCACTTGTTTGTTTACTATTATAGCTTGCTGTTGTTGCCTTAAAAAAAGACATTTTTGCCCCCCTCTTATCCCTTACCCCACTATAAGACAGAGCACGGCCAACTTGATTTACGTTGCACCATCTAACGCCGAACGGCATTTCAATTAAATATTGGTTTCCATAAGACCATTCCATAAGGCCGTTCAAATCACTGAAGTATAATCGAATTAATTACGTCTAGTAGCTTTTATAGGACTCGCTCGCACTTACTATAGGTGCTGCCATATTGAGAGTGTTGTGGCACATAAATTTGCGATTCAGCTGCGTTTCTTTGCCCATTGATTTTGGCTTTGATTTTCATTTTTGGTAATGGCCATTCAGCAGTTTTCTTTGGCCAAAAAAGCAGTCTTCTTATCACGTACAAGGGGCTGCAAATCTAAGAGGGAGAGCCGGATACATTTCTCGTTTTTAATTAGCATTCAACTGGCAAAAGGTTGCTTTCTGTTGCGTAATTAGCTGAGTTTTGATTTATCGCCTGGTGACTGTTTGGCAGATTGTCACCCTTACCAATACCAGGTGCTCTTGCTTCTATTCAGGGTCTGTACTCTCCACCATCCCCTAAGAACAAGCAAAATTTGTTATGCTAATATTTGCAGAAAATTAAAATTGTCATACTGGAGTGTTATGCTTTGGGTTTGTCGAAGCAAAAGCGACTTTAGGTTATCACCCATGTTTGCGCTTAAGAGAAAATGTAAATTACAAAGCTAATTGCAAACATAAGGAATGGAATTAGTGGGCTCCGTTCTCTGCCTTTTCGCTTTGCGCAGACATTTACCCCCGGTTGACCCCATTAAACATTGGAATTCCTATTAGAGGACTTGAAAATTCGAAGCCTAATACTTTGCTGCTGTAGGATGATGGACTTCTTAAAAGCTTTATTTCGACTTCGGGTGCTGCAATCGTTTGTATGGGAAACGACGTATGCTACTCTTGCTGCAGGAATAATCTACTACGAGTTTAGAAACAGGTGGTAAAGAGTCTGCTTGTGAAAATAATAGTTTGATGCAGATGTTTGGGAGTTGTTACCAGCTACATGGTCAATTATTTTGCTGACTTACTCACAGACTGTTGGGCGTGGCTACGTGTTTTTTTGATGCCTTTTTATGGGGGACTTAATGAGCCATCTTGGCACAAAATTTGGAAACCCCTATAGATTTTTCAGCCTCCAGTGAGGATAGCACCTCAATTTTGAGACATATTATGTTGTGCTCCATGATGCTGGAACAGAATAATGATACTTGTCGGAGCGTTCTGGGGAACGCTATGCTAAAGTCCGTTATCATTGAGCGCAAGTAAGAACTTTTCGATAAATATTTTTCAGTTTTAAACAATAAATATCTTTTTGATTATAAGCTGTTACAATCTGTACCATTTTGATTAATATTTTTATTGAAAATTTATTATCTTAAGGCCATAGGATGTAAAATATTTTTTTTGTTAATCAGCAATCTGAATCTCACAATGTATCCAATCCACTTAAACCGACTTTTCACACACTGATTTAACATTCACGGTAAAAAAAACTGCTTTCGACAATTTTTGAAATTTATTTTAGTTTCACTCACAATGAACTGATTTTCTAAAGGCCTGTTGTCACAAACAACGGAAACCGAAACTGATTTTCGGTTTCGGTCGGTGGCTGATTTTGCGTGGGTTGCCACATACAACCGAAACCGAACGGAATAACGGAATATTTCTTTTTGTTAACATTCGCTTATTTTCATCCGCATCGCGTTATTACTTTAAATTTTTCCTCATCCTCCACACTTAATTTTACCTTAGACATTTTTGCAATTATTAATTGTGATTACGCATAAAAAGCATACAGAAATGACCAGCGTTAAGTTGGCTGCGTTTCTAGAAATCAGGTGATCGCAAATCAGAGGATCACAAAATAAATAATCTATAGGCAGCAACCGAATATAGTCAAAAGTACTTGTTTCGTTTTCGGTTGTAAATGTACTGAATTCGGCTTCGGTTTCCGTTGTATATGACAACAGGCCTTAACTACACTTTGCTTTCTCCATATATATTTTAAATTACCTAATGCCATAACTTAACTGTACTTAATTTAACTCAAAATGAAATTACAATTAAGACAAAGGAAGAAAATTACCTGAAAACCATTACCGAATTGTGAATCTATTCTCGAACTTTCTTTTTGCAATTTTGACTGTCAACTTTCCAGTTAACTATCTCCCACAAGTTCTCATTTGGATTAAAATCGAGCGATTAGATAGGCCAAAAAAGAACTTCTATACTATTGCTCTGAATCCAATCCTTGACCACTTTTACTGTGTGTTTTGGTTCGTTGCCATACTGGAACCTCCATTGGAGTGGCAACTGTTCATAAGCAAATTGCACCATGACGTCCTTAATCATTCTAAGTTACTTAAAACGATCCGTAATTCCATAAAACTTATGAATTGGCCCGATTCCGTGCCGAGGGAAACATTCCAAGACGGGTGAAGTGAACGGTTTGTTCAGTCAGACTTATAAAAAAAAACATTTTATATCGCCAGAAAGCAGAAATTGAATTTGCCAAGGCTCATCTTAACTGGAGTGCTCAAAAATGAAAGACAGTGCTATTTTCTATCGAATTCATGTACATACAACATGAAGGATTTGGATGGTATGAGGCGTGTACGCAAACCAAACGGATTTAGATTAAATCCTACTTATTGCAAAAATGGCCTAGGGGGTGCTTTAGTTTTGTCCGATACTGTACGTGTACAATCCCGTTCATGTATTTGTATAATAATTTAAGGTATGCAAATAAATAAAGTGAAGTTATTGAAATCTTGATCGCTTCTTTGGGAGCTACATATACATAGGTTATAGTCGCCGAATGTGGCCAATATTTTACTATGGCCTGTTCAACAGTCGTTTCAACGTTTCAAAGTTTAAAAATGTTTCTAGATTTTTGGTAAAAATTTCACATCGATCTCTCGACGGGATGTATTTATGGCTGAGGCTCCATACAAGCCCAACAACTGTGCAACTTCGTCACTAGCCTACGAGTAAATCTTCAAAAGTTTTCGCACTATAGACTCCAAAATTGGTAACGTCAAAAATGATGCACACCTTTTGTGGTGTATTTAACAAAACATCCCATCCAACAAGATTACTATGATTTTAAAACGTAAATGGGCCAATCTAAATTTTGAACCATAATCGCGCTTGTGGTTCAAATTTTAGCTTGGCCCATTGTAACGAAATCGAATACATCAAAATTTTATTAGTCTCTGGTGTAATAAAAATGAAACCTCATAATTGTAATCTGCATATGTGTGTATGCATATTTAACTGCATAACGCACTACACATTCACGACCATGCATGCGCATATAATGCCATATATGTATCTCTCTTTCACTCGCATTGCTCTCTTTATTCTTCCTCCCTGCCAGTCGGTCTGCCTCTGTCTTTTCGTTTCCCGACTCCCCTCTGGGACTGCAATTATGCATTTGTCCAGGTGTTTCAGACACGGGCACAAAGGCATTGGCGTTGTGTGGGCCAGTCGATAATTAAATATGTAATTTTAATGCAATAATGCCACAGCCAACACTTGGGGGTGACGATACACAAACATTGGTGTAGGCGTTGCAAAGCGGAAGAGTAATCCAGTACAACAGTTCATCATTGAGCCAGCACTATCAATTTGTACAACGACTTAATTGATAATCTTTGGCTATTATTTAAATGCAAGCACGTTGGGGTTTTGATTCGATTCAATTGGTTGCGCTAACGATTCCAATTTGATTGTGGGAGCAAAGCACCAGCCGCCAAAAACAACATCAATAACAATGTGAACGCGTGTGATTGACCAAGTGACGGACATGCTCCGAGCCAGACTAGTAATTTATAGAGCGTGCATGCGTATTTGTCTGTGCTTGCATGTTTTGGTGTGTATGGCATATGACATGAACATAATTTGTGTTATGCCAGTTAAGAGATAAGCTGGCTCTCAAACAATTTAAGGGCTAACCAAACGTTGATTTCATCTTTTTTCGACACCCTTCAAGCTAGAGACTTGAAACTTTGCAAATGTCTTTATATATGGCCGAGTAAATTATGGCGTCAAGATTGGAACTCTACGATAACTGGGGGGCTGGCAAATCGATAAATTCGATAACTCAAAATCGATAAACCGACCAATTTCACACATCCTTACACCTAAAACTGCCAAGTTTGGTGAGAAGAGAACTACTATAAACCCCCAAAATACTGCATCAATTTAGGGCCACGCCCACCCGTTCCGTCCCCTGCCCCAGCAGATTGAAATCAGAAATGCCTATAACTTCGACAGTTTTTGAGCTCATGCCATCAAATTTGGTGCCAAGATAGGTGATGACGACCTCCAAATTACTGGATGCCACGCCCACCCATACTGCCATAGCCTCCCCCGACCGCCCCAACGCTTCGTTAAACACGGGAATGCGTGTATGTTTCCTGGCGTTTGCGCTAGAGTCACCAAATTTGGTAGGAAGATAATTTGTAACGATCCACAAAGATCTGCATCAAAAATGCAGATGCCATGCCCACCCATAACGCCCCTAGCCCCCCTTCCCACATTTAAAGAACTTTGAGCCACACCCCTGCTGCATCCGTACCCCCTTTGCAATTACGCCTCCTTTTACCGGTTATAATACAGGTATCGAGTATATCGCAGTCGGTTGCGTCCACTTATTTTTGTTTGTTTTATAATTGTTTATATTTATTGTCTTAATTGCAACAGTTTGAATAAAGATCGAATTTTTTTATATGCCAGCTAACAATACACAAATATAGTGTCAAATACACCGATTTTATCTGACACCGTAAGATTTTTTGAATGTATTTGAAGCAAGATTTTTACGCCTTGAGCCTATCGATGTTTATACACAAAAAAAAAAATATAATAATTGAAATGGGATCCAGCTGGCAAACCAATTGCTTGGCACCACTGCTGTAATGTCACTATGTCCTTCAACAGCTTTAGGACAGTTAGATTGGGCCCCTGAGTTGCTGAGAGATAGAAGTTGGTCGAAAACAAGTCTTACAACAGCATCACCTTCGCACTGGCAACAACACATTGGCCACACACCACAAAACAAGTGTCGAGCAGTTAAGTTTTAGTATGGATGGTTGTATTTACAGTTTCAGGCCTTAGTGTCAAATGCAAAATCGGACCCGGAAATGCAGGCAGCCAGAGACGGAAGGGGCGACGGACAGATAGGACAGCAGCCAGCAACCAGCCTCAACATGTGAGCTGGTTAGTCAAGCGAGCAAACAAATCAGCTTTGCGCATACACATGCCCTCATCCACACACAAACAGGAACAGGACAAAGGGACAGACGCACAGTTGAGTGATTCTACTTTGATACCAAAGCTAAAGAGTTTATTGGTTTTTTTGGTGGGGCTGATAAAGTGTTAAGAATAGGTTTCTCCATCTACTGGGAGACTGGGATATATATATATTTTCCACAGTTTTTGAGCTAGAGAACCCAAAATTTGGTGCCGAGATCGATGATGCTGGCCCCCAAAACTATCATTGGACGTTGGCCTGGCTCCAAAATATATTTGGGGGTCACTACCAGTTATCTTTCTACCAAATTTGCAGACTCTTGCTTAAACACTATGAAAGATACACGCATTCCCGTTTTTAACGAAAAGATGGGGCGGCTGGGGTGGTCAAGAGCGTTATGGGTGGGCGTGGCATCCAAATTTTTGATGCATATCTCCGTGGAATGTCAATTGCTATCTTCTTACCAAATTTGCTGACTCTAGCTCAAAGTTGTAAAAATGGTGGGAAGGGGGGCTGAGAGAGTTATGGGTGGGCTTGGCATCCAAACTTTTGACGCAGATTTTAGTTTGATGTCAATTGCTATCTTCCTACCAAATTTGGAGACGCTAGCTCAAATTTATAAAAAGTTGGTACTAGCTTCCTGTGGGCAGTAAGAGGGCTTGGATCCAAAACTTTGATGATCTTTGGGGATCGTCATCACCTATCTTGGCGCAAAATTTGGTGGTTCCAGCTCAAAAACTGAAGAAGTTATAAGCGTTTCTGATTTAAAACTGCGGGGGGTCTGGGGGTGGAATGGGTGGGCGTGGAACCAAAATTTTTTGATGTAATTTTTTCGGGGATGCCAGTAGCTATCTTCCTACCAAATTGCGTAACTCTAACTGTGAGAGTGTGCGGAATAGGTGGATTCATCGATTTTGAGTTACCGAATTTATCGATTTGCCAGCCCCCCAGTTGTCGTAGAACCCAAATCTTAGAACTTGATCTGTCCCGGCCATAGCTAGAGACATTTGCAAAGTTTCAAGTCTCTAGCTTGAAGGGTGTGGAAATAACTTGCGAACATACAGACGGACGGACAGACACCATGACGGACATTGCATAAACCCAATATACTCTTTACCTTCGGTATCGAGTATAAATTATGATTGTTCGAACTCACTAGCGATGTGTTAACACCATTTTGTTTGTTACGCGGTATTAGTATAAATATAAAATATAATATCACTTTCATAACTCAATAAAAAAGGTGCCAATCCAATAACCCTGCACCTGCATAAGAAAATCATATCGTAGATGTTAAGGCAGTTCACAAAAAATCCAGATCAATTGCAAAACCATTCAAATTTACTTTTTGTTTTAAAATACATAAAAAAAAGTGTGCGTTGTGGACTCCTTAAATGAGCAATTTCGGAGTCCCAAAATGCTCCCTCATATAAACCGCAAAGACTCCGTGCGGACTCCTCATTTCGCCTATGTTTTTTTGGAAAGGGACTCCTTAAATCATCCAAAAATAACCTAGACGGAGTGTTTTGGGATCGGTTTTGGGCTCCGATAATAGTCCGAAGAGGAAATGAAAAAATTTTGAATCAAAAAGTTTTCATTTTAAAATTCAGCATTAGAAACCAGGGACCGTAAATAAGAGTTATGGGATTGAAAAAAATCAAAGCGACATATAGGGATAAGGTTGAAGCGAAAACGACCAAATAGTAAGTACTTTGTTTTAAAGCTGGGAATTCAAAAATCGAATAAACTTTAATTTTCAATTTATATAAATAAATTGACCAATAACAATTACTTTTCGACCTAAATTAAAAAAAAATTTATGTAATTATTAAATTTCAATTTTTTATTAAAAATTGTGAAATAACACTTATTTTTCAATCTTTATTATAAAAAAAAAATAAAAGTTGTTTACCAATTTTTATTTTAAAAGTTGAAAATAAAGATTGATTTTAAATATCTTTTCAACCAAGCAACATAGCACAAATGTTGACTACACTCAAATACCTTTCCATTGCTATATAACATGTCCTTCAAGGATCAACATTAAGGATCAAATTTATATGTTGTCTTTATAGGAAAAAGGAAGAGAGAAAACGCTTTGTGGCTACGACGAAGACTATTACGCACTATTTATTTAATTTCAGAAATAGAAGTTTTTTTATCGACTTCCTCAGGTCGGAAAGAACCAATTTTAATGCTGAAAAAGCTCTTTCCACAGAACCTTGCGTTGCTGGTACGCAATGCACAACTTTTGGCAACTTGTAAAGTCTGGGATATACAAATTTTTTTTCTTTTCAATATTCATTATCTTTTGCCGAATACTAATGCGCTTTGGCCTATACCCGTTCAATTCCGTCATCGCCAATTTAACCTCCGGATCATCCTCATCATCCGACTCCTCATTCCCCGAGCACCCATCGAATGATTTTAAATAATCTTCCAACAAGGAGCTGGTGGTGTGCTCCGTATTGTCACCCTGACTCGTCGGTAACGGGTAGTTTGGTGACGAAACGGGTTCATCCTGCGCATCGTCGACCTGATAAATAAGATAAATATGAATACAAATTAATAAAAATGTTTTATTTAATATTAAAATAAAAATAAAATTACCTTCATGCTAACGGCAATTATTTGCCTCATCAGTTTAGTCAAATGCCTTTTAGCAATTAAGACTTTGTTTGGATCTTGAAGAAATGCCCTGTGCATCCGAGGATCTAAATATACTGCTGAGAGGGCCACTTCGTTTTCCAAAAGACATTCTTCTCGATTTTCAATAAATCTCGCCAAATCGTTGCTATGAGCATTTTTCATAGCTTGAATTTTTAATTTCGTTTCCAACCAAAGCATATAGAAATCGCCAAAATATAGCTTTTCGCTCTGTAATTTTTGTAATGCCACAAATACAGGCTCCAACACAGCTACAAGGCCTTCAACTTCCTTCCACTCTGCACATGTAAGCTGTAAGTTTTTTCCCATGTGCTCCGTTGAAAAATCCCTGTAAATTAACACATTTTCCAACATGGTGTATGTTGAATTCCACCTTGTAGGAATATCAACGAGCGGCTGAGGTAAACCTTTCGTACGAATTGTCAGTCTGAAAAAGTTAATAATGAATTTAAACATTTTTGAATTTAAAATAATTTAAGTTTCATAAAATTACCTATACGTTGGTGTCCTCAAGGTTTTGGCGATTGCTCTCGCTCTGTCGAAAACTTCTCCGCGTCTGATGTCTTTCAAAAAATCCTTAACAGCCAATTGCAGGGAATGTGCGGCACATCTTACTTATTATTATTTATTATTATTCTTATTTTTCAGTTTTATTATAAAAATTATAATCGTTACAGTCCCTGTTAGAAACCTTAAATTAACTAAAATAATTCATAAATCGAAAAGTAACATCCCGAAATCAATTCATAACACCACATGGTGGTTAATTTAAGTTTAGCTTAGCTACTATAAATTGTTAATAATTTTATTGCTATTACAAAGTAGCAGTAGTTAGTACATAGTTTGTATATATACATAGCTCTTTTGTTAATAGTTAGTTAATAACTTTACCAAGTACCTTTGACTATTGCTAGAGAAATATTAGAGCAGTATAATTTATACTAATCTGTTAAATATCTTACCCTTACGAAAGCCAATACGTTTGCCGCGACTCGAACCTGAGACTTTACGATTACCACGCGGACGAGTTAGCTGTTGCCGAACATGCATTGTATGCAGTATCACAACATGATTAAGTGCTCTCTTAATGGTACCATGCGATGCTATTTTGAATCCCTTTTCACTCATACTTCGGAGCGCTCCTAAAAC
This sequence comes from Scaptomyza graminum, assembly GCA_018901835.1. Classification (NCBI taxonomy): domain Eukaryota; kingdom Metazoa; phylum Arthropoda; class Insecta; order Diptera; family Drosophilidae; genus Scaptomyza; species Scaptomyza graminum. Next base: position 68,926 of record JAEIFL010000323.1, read on the forward strand.
ACTTCATCCAGGGGCTGTTTTAGGAGTCCCTTATCACTCCTCATTCGGAGCGCTCCTAAAACACTTTTTCGAAGTGCTGTTTTAGGAGTCCCTTTTCACTCCTAATTCGGAGCGCTCCGCATGGCTGGCTGGGTATGTTCTGCTTCGTCGTGAATGTACAGCCACACACATACACTCACTTACAGACAAACATAGCGGACTTCTTTAATAAGTGCATGAACATACGAATGATGAATAATGGATACCCTAACTAGTTTATTTGTTATATTAATTAAATCAGTAATTAATATTATTAAACTTTTTTTAGAAATTTCTCAATAGTTTGCTAAGCACCAACTTATGCTTATCAAAGTGTGCAAATATTGCAAATATTGAATTATTATACTCGATACCGAAGGTAAAGAGTATATTGGGTATGTTCGCAATTATTTTCCACACCCTTCAAGCTAGAGACTTGAAACTTTGCAAATGTCTTTATCTATGGCTGGGACAGATAAAGTGTAAAGATTGGGGCGCTAAGATAACTGGGAGGCTGGCAAATCGATAAATTCGATAACTCAAAATCGATTAATCCACCTATTCTGCACACCCTTATCGTAAGAGTTACCAAATTTTTTAGGAAGATAGCTACTGGTTTCCCTAAAAAAAAAAGCATCAAAAATTTTGGGGCCACGCCCACCCATTCCGCCCCCAGCCCCCCGCAGTTTTAAATCAGAAACGCCTATATCTTCCTCAGTTTTTGAGCTAGAGCCACCAAATTTGGTGCTAAGATAGGTGATGACGACCCCCATAAATGCGCATCAAATTGAATGCCACGCCTACCCATACTGCCCTACTCAGCTCCAGCCGCCCCAACTTTTCGTTAAAAACGGGAATGCGTTAATCTTTCATAGTGTTTGAGCTAGAGTCATTAAATTTGGAAGGAAGATAGCTGGTGGCATCCCTATCTGCATCAAACAATTTTTGAGGCACCCTACACCCCTGCCGCATCCGTACCCTTTTGCAATCAGGCCTCTTTTTATCGGTTTAAATACTGGTATCGAGTATATCGCAGTTGGTTGCATCCGACTGCAACGTTTCCACTTGTTTTTTTATTGAACTACATATCCCAAATAGCACTTTTATTTTATTAGGGTATTCAGCATTCATCGTTCTTGTTGCTTAACAGCTGCGTGGCTCGACCGTCTCGGTCTGGGGCTTCTCTGCCGCTGCACCAAGCACCAATACCATCATACTCATTTTCAGCAGAGAAAATTGTTGTACAACAAACACATACATATGTACTATTTGCAATGCTTACGCTTAGTAAGACGTAATTCTTACGCTTTCAAGCGTCGACGCTGACCATGTGTGTCCTAGCGCGGGGTGAGGTTTGCATGTATTGAAGCGTTTGGTTTTTGCTACCCGCGCCTATAGATGTTAACACATCGAAAATCTGAATGTTAGCGCAGCTTCATATTTCAGTTATATTTCTTTTCGAAATTACAGTTTATTTCATAATAGGCACAATTATTATAAAACCTCGAAAGACTGCCATAAGCCGGATCATGACTGGCTTGATCCAAAGAAAAACAAATAAATATTTGGTAGTTACTTCAAAAAGCTTCAAAACTTTCTGAATTCGCCTACCCAATAATTTCATTTCATATTAATACGCAGTCGCGATCGATCACTCGTTGAGTTTAGACGTGCCTAATTCTGCGCGGAAGCTTCGCTTGATAAAATCCACCTTCGTGTTTATGTATCTATTCGAGTCGTCTGAGTACAGTTATTTCTTATCTGCACTCCCGCTGATACGCAGCAATAAAGCATTGACTGCTTATAAGCATCAACAAACTGTTGACGCTTTTATGACATGAGTGACAGCAATGAAGAGCTTACGGCTTGGCACTGGCAAAAAGTAAACCAAAGCCAAATAAACGACCAAGCCAATCCTCACGTCTAGTGGCAAGAAAACTAACAGCGCTGGACCCTGCACCATCCAACACCTTTAACAAATTTGCTATTTTAAGCAACACCACACCGGATAAGAATGGGGACGATGATGACAGTAACGAATACCTGGAAATGGTAATTGAAGATGATACCAATGACTCTCCCACCTATGCCACCTATCTTTTTGTCCGACGTTAATGCTATAAATGCTATGCTAACCTGCCTTAATGGTAGAATTAATAAAGATAATTTCTACTATAAAAGTCAACGCGATGGATAAGTAAGAGTTATGGTTAAGTCTGTAAAAGAATATAGAAAATTAGTTAAAGTTTTCAATGATGACTGCGTTAATTATCAAACATATCAGCTTAAACAAGAAAGGGCATTCAGAGTTGTCATTAAGAATTTGAATTTCTCCACGAAAACTGAATTTATAAAAACTGAAGTTGAGTTGCAAGGACATGTAGTTAGAAACATAACCCAAAGTTTTGCTCCACCTAATAAAACAGCCTATACCCAACAATCCAATGACTTTCAAACATATGCCCAGGTTACGACAGTAAATAAAAATACAAATAACTCACTTGAGAGGATAGAACATCTATTAGAAAAACAATCCGAACTTACGAATAATTTACTCAATAGGGGCTTAAACACGCAAGTTGTTATTCGTTAAATTTGTTAAAGCTTGCCAACTGTGAAGACTCCTTTTTTATGTCAGTTGTTAATCGTTAAAATATTTTCAACACAGCTGATATTGCCTTTTATACGATGAATTTTTTTTAATGATGTTTTTTTTGTAAATGCAACTCTGATTCAAATTTATGGTCCAAAAACATATGAAGAACTTGTGTTCTATATAATATTAATCTTTATTAATTAACTAAATGTGTCTTCACGAAAATTGTTTCTTGGCGGGTAGGCTTGTTGAATTTATATCGATATATCGAAATATCGATAATATATTTCTTTGATAATATATTTTGAAGCAATATTTTTGCACTTCGATATTACCAATATCGATATTTTTCGGCGATATACCTAAGCGATATATTTTACTCTTGCTTTTTATTCCCGCGACTAAAATTATTGTCATCATAGAGAAAAAAACATTTTTAATTTAATTTATTTAATTGCTCCGGGAAGTTCCGTTGCTTCGGAACGCATGGCATCTGCCATTTAAGTTGTGGTGTGCGACTCTCGCAGTAAAATGACTGACGAGCACATAAAGCAGCGAGTTTTTTTAAAATCTTACTACTCGGAGTTATGGTAATATAATTGAAACATGTAATATGTAACTTGATTTATTATTTGTTATTATTTCTGGGAAATAAACGACTTTTTATTTTGAATAAAAGCACCCTGGCTTAGTGTGAAACAAAGTTTTTGCGGGCCAACCATTTTTCTATTGTACTTAGATAGAAATATCATCGATAATATCGATATTTTTTTCTGAATATATATCATTAAAAATAATATTTTTGTAGTATCGAAATACTATCGATATTGATATTTTTTAAAATATCAACACTCCTATTGGCGGGAGACGCGCACTTTCTGGCGCGACTTCAGATAAGTGTTACCAGAGAATGTGTGAGCTTAAATACTTAATACTAAATATTAAATGCTATCGATAGCTAGCATATGAGGATGAGGCTGGGTCGCCACACATACATCTTTGCCTTCGACTGTTTTATTTGTTAACATCTAATTGATTTGATAGAAGTAACAAGTAAATTATTTAATATAATTTAATAATTTATGAGCCGCAACAATTTATTTACTATTTCCGCTTATATTTGCTTGTGCGATATTTCGTATCGATAAAAATTCAATAAAGTATTGTTCTCCTCATCCGTCCATTTTTTATGTATTTTTGTGGTGACACGCTTCTTCTTTATGTTTTCCACTTAAGACAAAAGCTTTTATTAAAAGAAAAAAATATTAATACGCATACTTGTGTATTTTTTGTTGATAAATGTATAAATTTGTATTTTTCCCAAAGTTAGCTAAACTATTTTATTGACAAAAATTTATAATAAAAGTAGTGATCAAAAAGTTAATACGTTCCAGTCGAACGCAACCGACTGCGGTATACTCTGCAACCAGTATAAAGAAAGTGTAAGAATAGGCCTGACTCTATGGGTGCACGAGACATCCAAAAATAGTTTGATACAGATCTTTTTTTTGACTTCTGTTAATCAATTTCCCAGCCCTCCAGTAGGCAGAGAAACCCAATTTTTCACTTTATCTGTCCCGGCCATAGAGAAAGATAATTACAAAGCATCAAGTCTCTAGTTTTACGTGTGTCAAAAAAGTTGCGTTCATACAGACGGACAGACGTCATGACGGACATTACACAAAATTTAATTTTTGTTTTTTGGCCTGTAAGCAAAAGCAGTTGTAAATGCTGTGTATCTGTAACTGTGTTATTATTTTAATTAAGTAGCACTCAGGAAAGCATTCATTGGTCTGTTCTCTTTGATACAAAACTAGCTTCTGGCTAGATAAGGTCCTTCTATTACACCGAACCATTTTATATATGACATTAAGGCAATCCAAATACAACATTTCTAGCTGATGGATTTTGTTGATTGTAGGCAGAGAGACGTTTGACAAATTAAATTGCATATGAATGAATTGAATTTAAGTTGTTTGAGTATATGTAGAAATACTCAAAGAGTGGCAATTCCATATACCGACAACTTTTGGGCATTATATTATCCATTTTGTTCAAATTTTGCAAATGAAATAAGTTTCTAAGCGTAATGGAAATTTGCCGAAGCCAATTTGGTAATGATTTAATTCAAATGTTTATGCTTGCACGTGTGTGAAAGGGATGTGTGTGGAGGCACTTTATTTACAATCAACTGCAGGCATTGTGAAAATCAATCAGCGCAAGCGTAATAATGTTATAGCTATCTATGGTACCAAAGTTTTGAATACGCTGCCTATTTGTATAAGTGTATTTGTCTTTTGCCAATAAATCTATAAAGTACTAGCGGCCCGGTACGTGCTTCGCTACGTAAAATGTGAAATAATAAAAAAAATTTATTGGAACATCAAATTCATTTATTCACACAAAAAAATATTTTAATTACTAGCTATTTTAAAACTTAATTCAAAACATTTGGATATACAATATTTTTTGTTTTTCCAATATTTGCTCGTGTGACTCGTTGCATTTTTACTTCATAGAATAGTAGAAGAAAAAAAAGCCCGTATGTACACAATATGTTTTTTCAAATAAAGAAACACACCAACGTAAAAACATCATTTGTGTAAAAAAAAATTTGAACTATTCAGGACTCATCGTTTGGCAGAATGCTGTCAACAATATGTTTCAAAATATGAACACAAAGCTATAAGTAAAAGTTTAAATTTGACAGCAAAATCAAAGTTAACATTATGATCCACCAATTTATTGCATAGATAGAGACACACATATTCTTAAACTAAATCAGTGTGCTACGTCTTAACTTAAACACTAATCAATATGAATAAATTAAATTTAATACATTAAAAGCAGGCGAATTCGACGAGTCAGTAATTGTGTGTACCAAGAAACCATAACGTATGCCAACTGTTTAAAATAAATACGGATCTTACTAAATTTTAAAATGAGAATTTTTGTGAAAAAAGCTTGCTATTTTTTAAACGCAATAAAGTATATTGATACCGAGGTTTCATATATGTTCATTAATTTATTAATCTGTTATTGAACTTGACTTGAAAAGCACAAAAAATGCACAAGGATTTTATCAACAATATTCAACTCACATATTAAACTCATTCGCGGCGGTTAGCCAACCGTATTGAGGGAAGCACGAAATTTCCTTATCAGCTGAAACCAAATCATGGCCCACAGTGCTGCCGTCATGCATTAATAGCACTAGCATACAAAGTTTGGTCATCTTTTGGAGCTGGGCAACGGAGAGCACGATGTAATGTATACTTGGACCACTAAGCTTGAATCTATAGTCTAAATGTTACAAATAGTCGTAAAAACTAAAAACAATTATTTTTAAATTTTTAGAAAAAAAAAAAATTCTCGATTTGAGTCACATAAAAATTATCAACCCAAATACCGTTCTCACTGGCAGAGTTCCAAAAGCTGAGAAAATTTTGTAAACTAATGTAATTAGCATAGGCACAATAAACCACTTTAAACTCCTGTCCAAGCTTATGTTGGCGTTGGAGTGGTTATGGCACTCTAAACTTTATCATTTCCACAATTCGTCGAAAACCAAGCAACATTATTATTATTGTTGTCCTGCTTTGTTGGCAGACACATTCATAACTTTGTGCATATTATTTAATATGTACTTCAACGTCTGACTGCTGTGAATGACTCCATTGGCATCCCATTCTATCCTATTTAATGTATTGTGTTGAGCTGCCGTGTCTGCGGGAATTTGTTCAGCTGGTCAGCAAATGTTGATAAAATAATTTCAAATTCCATTTATAACCTTGAGGACAATTCGGCATTCACCGGTTCTAATAATATTATCAACAGCTCCGTCCTGGTCGTCATCTTTATTGCTATTCTTGTTGTTGCTTTTGTACTCATCCATTTCGCATTCTCCTTTGTTGAACCTATCCTGCGGCACATTTGCTCTCGCTTCCTGACATCACTGGTGCTTTCCCAATTTGTCAGCAATTGAAATTCACCAAACATTTTTGAATTTGTTTGGTTGGCTACACTTTACCCGCGATTTCAGCTTGTGCCTCGAGTTTGGGGTTTTTGGTTTCATGGCTGCCCAGCGGGCACATTTTGCATATCTCTGTCGCATTCATCGATTTGACTTCATATTTATCCTCCTCCTGTTGTTGTTACTGCTGTTGCTGTGTTTGGTCGTTGTCATTGCATTTTGTATGCTGCCGTTTTGCTGTACAATGCGTCTTCTCTTTTCGGTGGCATGCTACGGCACTCACTGTTTTGATTTTTATCCACAACAGGAACATGCAAATTGCCAATGAAATCTACTGCGACAGCTAGCTAGCATCAAGAGCAACCAAGACAATCTTTAATTGTCAGTTAAATTTGAAGCTTTACGGTCAAAAAGTTATTTGTCCAAGTTTTTTTTTGTCCAACTTCAGCCAAATAAACTGGCACTCCGACAATCAAGCTCGTAATCTGGTTTTAAGCATAAGCACAGACTCAGTTTAGTGCTATGAAAAATGTTGACTATTTAATTCCAGATATTTTTATAATACAGGCAAACCTCGATAGTGTGAACAAAACGAAAATCAAAATTTTGAAATTGTTTACACTATCGAGGTTGTTCACACTATCATAGTTCGTTTATTTTGTTAATAAATTGTTATATACGGGTACTACATAGTTAAATAAATCATTAAATTTGTTGGTTTTATTCAAATTCACTTTTAAAACATAAAAATAAAGACCAATTCCATAAAAATTTATTAAAATAAATTTGCATCTGTGTATGTAGAATTTTCTACAAATGAAATTCATATAAATTCGCAGAAATCGTTAAATCTGTTCTTACAAATGTCGAAGCGACAAAAGAGCAAATAAAATGAATGAAAAAACAAGTGGAAACGTTGCAGTCGGACGAAAAATTTTCTGATGCAAATGGGAATGCCACCAGCTATCTTCCTACCAAATTTGGTGACTCTAGCTCAAAGTTTGTCAAAGGCTGGGGAAGGGGGCTGGAGGCGGTATAGGTGGGCATGGTTCCAAATGAAGATCGTTACCAGCTATCGTCCTACCAAATTTGGAGACTCTAGCTCAAACACTATGAAAGATACACTCATTCCCGTTTTTAACGAAGCGTTGAGGCGGCTGGGGACGGCTAGTTCAGTATGGATGGGCGTGGCATAAAAAGTTTTGCTGCTGTTTTTTCGGGGTTATCATCAACTATCTTGGCGCAAAAGTTGGTGGCTGTAGCTCTGAGGACGATATAGTCGTTTCTGATTTCGAGCTGCGGGGGGCTGGGGGCGGAATGGGTGGGCGTGGCACCAACATTTTTGATGCAGTTTTTTCGGGGATGCCAATAGCTATCTTCTTATTAAATTTGGTAACTCTAACTGTAAGAGTGTGCGAAATAGGTAGATTTATCGATTTTGAGTAATCGATTTTATCAATTTGCCAGCCCCCCAGTTATCGTAGAACCCCAATCTTAGAACTTGATCTGTCTCGGCCATAGATAAAGACATTTGCAAAGTTTCAAGTCTCTAGCTTGAAGGGTGTGGAATAAAATTGCGAACATACAGACAGACGGACAGACACCATGACGGACATTGCACAAACCCAATATACTCTTTACCTTCGGTATCGAGTATAGAAAAATGTTCATGCTAAAAAGGTTTTTTTTCAACCTCGATAGTGTGAACAAAATATTTCGAGTGGTCACACTATCGAGGTTTGCCTGTATAATCACAAGCTGATTGACTTGCACTCGATCCAATCTATCAAGTGGAACGGCTAGAAGTTCAATCAGCTGGGGCATTCGCATATCATCAAATTGCAGAACCACATGTGAAAATGAAAAAAATATTTTACCTGATAATTAGAAAATGAATAGAAATATTTTAACGCATGGTCTAGAATAGCTTTGTGACATATTATTTGGTAAGATTGCCAAAGTGTTATAGCACCCGGCAAATAAACCCGCCCAACCATGATTCCCAATTGGCAACAATTAAATGTCAATTGTTATATTCCTAAAAAATTGTATGACTCTAGCTCAAAAATTTATAAAAAGTGGGTACCAGCCCCCTAGGCATGGTATGATGAGCGTGGCATCCAAATTTTATGCAGATTTGTGGGCCGTTACCAGCTATCTTCATACCAAATTTGGTGGCTATAGCTCAAAAACTGTAGAAGATATAGGCGTTTCAGATTTAAAATGCGGGAGGGCTGAAGGCGGAATGGGTATGCGTGGATCAAAAATATTTGTTTGTAAAGATTGTTGGTTGTTTGCGCTTTATTAGTTGGTCTCGTTTATTCTCTAGATTATTGTAATATTTTAAATTAGTTCTTAATGTTAAGCGACGATCCGCTGCGTGTTCTGAGAACACTGTTTTCTCTGCGCTGACAATGGCTAATGGAATAGGCTCGTTCTCGAGAACTTGTTCACTTCCTCGTTCCGAGCTACATCAGCGATGGAATATCGCATGAACTGTCGATAGCTCGAACAATCTGATCGTATGATAGTTCATGCAATCACCGATACACTTTACAATTAAATACAACTTAACATAATATACAATTAAATATAACTTAACATGTTGTAGTCTTTTTGGGGGTTGCTTGAAACTATCTTCTCACCAAATTTGGTTGTTCTAGCTATAAAGGTGTGCAAAATAGTGGACTTATCGAAATTGAGTTAAAAAATTGTCCATATTCTCCATGTTCTGCTCCCAAATAACATATTTTTTATGCGCATCCATCTAAAAAATAAGTATATTAATTATTTTAAAAATATATTACAAAATTGCGCTTACTTTTTCAATGTTCAATCATCTGTTATGTGACTTTTTCGATTAAACATCGCGATCTCTTATCGAACAAGTGTTCAAATGAACTGCTTTCTCTTCAGTTAAAGCCTATTTCCATTGCTTAATTACTGTTAACTTAACAGTCAGTTGCGAAAGTTGTTTCCATTGCTCTGTAACTGAACCTCAGTTAATGAATCAGCTGTTCGGTTTGTTTTGTTTTGGTTTGTTATAGCTAAAATTACGAATTAATCATGAAGCGAAATTTATTATTGCAAATTGTTAGTGCATTATTGTCAGTTTGATTGACATACATGCTATTTCTACAAGCTGATTTGCTTGTTATGAAGGAGCAATGTAATTTTATAAAAACATTGGCCACGAACATTGCAAATAGCAGAAAATGAGAGCGTCTATCTGAGTGGTCATTTGTAAGTTAAAATTAAGTTGCAAGCATATTTGAAAACAGTATAATATCTCAATATGTATGTTGAAAATAGCCAAGGCATGGAAAATTTTGGGAGCTGGATGTGCCACAAAATAGTGAAACAAGTTCTCCATGCCTTGCTCTCAAATTACGTATTTTGTTCGTAAAAACATCTAAAAAGAAGTATGTTAATTATTTTGAAAATATAATTCAAAATTGCGCTCTCCCTTTCAACGTTGAATCAGCTGTTTTGTGACTTTTTCGATGAAACATCGCGATGTTTTATCAAACAAGTGTTCAAATGAACTGGTTTCTCTTCAGTTATGCTTCAGTTAATATTTACGGTCAGTTTTACTTCAGTTAATTCCTTATGGGAGAATACATGCAAACTGAACCTCAGTTACTGTTAACTCACTGTTAAATAAATAACTGAGCAGTGGAAATAGGCTATAATACTCAATACGCGCATCGATAAAGCCTAAATTAATACCTAATGTTGATATTTATTTTGATAGTAGTAAGAACGATACCTAAGCATTGCCACTTTTATATTGGCTGCTCTTGTGGTCAGATCGTCTGATGTGGGGTTAAAATTAATAGAATTTAATCGTTTGTAATCTTTACAAACCAGCCTTATTTTTAGTGGCATCCCCATCTGCATTAAACAATATCTGGGGCAGCTTACACAACAGAACAAGCTCTTGTATCTAAGTTACAATATGTAAATCGGTTACTATGAGTTCGAGAACGTCATCACCTAACTCCATCTGTATATGCTATTGTCATAATTAAAGAGAACTGATTGGGTTGAAAAGAAGCAGCTTAATACTCTGGCCAATGGTGTTTCGCAATCTGCAACGACGGTCACAACATGGTAGCAGAACATGTGCCTCCTGGAGAAACCCTTAAGGGGTTACATGGGTTTCATTGGCAAAAAACGGCGCATTTTCAATAATTTTTATTTCCGGTAAAAAATAATATATTTTATTCAAACTTTTTTTAGTCTTAAAACTATACATTTTACAAATAATTTCTTTAATTTTCATAAAAAAATATTATGAACCCTGCCGTTGCGACGTTTATTCCGGTGACCCATCAGAAAAAAAGATGCTTTCGCGTTGCCTGCATAACTTCGAGCAGGATCATCAGAAATTAAAAAACAAATATTCCTCTTTTAGCTAAGACTATAAACTAGTACATGAATGAAGGAAAAAAAATAAAATGAAAATTCAATTTTGGCGGACCTTTTTCCAAAAAATTCATATTTTGGTAATAGTTTCCCTACATTTTATTTTTTAAAAATTGTTGTAATTAAAAAAAAACAAAAGTCCTTCGTTCAATTACTTGACAATGGTGTCTCGAAGAACTGTTCAAAATTTTATCAAGTAGTCTCAGTAGTTTTTGAGAAATTTTGGCAACCGACTTTGAAAACACGGTTTCGAGAAAAACGCGTCTAAAGTTTTGTGTGACAAGTATTATTCAACTACCGCGCAAATTTAAAAAGCTGTATCTTCGAAACCATTACTCGGATGAAAATTTCGGTCAAAATTCTTCAGATGTTTTTTAAATTAATAAGACAATAAAAAAAATTCGATTTTTTGAAGCCGTGAAACCCGTGGTTAATGAAACTGCTAGAGTTTCTAACACGATTTCACGTTCGTGAAAGCCAATATTTTCTTAAAATAATTAAAACGACACAGTGTTGAGGGTACGGCTGCAGTGGCTCCCCCATTTTGGGGTCAGGCCTCTCTTTACCAGTTTTTTTTATGCTGGTATCATAGTATACCGCAGCGGTTGCGTCCGAGGATAGTTCGATGCGAATAAGATGGTGTCTAATCAGTCTGAGTACGAGGAAGTGTTATGAAAAAATGTCGGCCACAATTGCTTTACTTTTTGATTTGATTACAAAGTGTGCGGTGTTGTGCCAAAAATAAATCTGCATTGTGCTGGCGAGTATAATATCTATTTGAACTTTGAGCGTTTTAATAACCTAACGCAAGAGATGATATCCATTATTTAAATGTTAATCAAGCTAGTTTTTTATGGCTTAATTCAAAACTTAAACTTGCTTTTGTTTTCTATAAGTAAATATACGATATAAGTTGGTTTGATTGATAAAAAAAAAAAACTTTCACCAATCTTAATCACATTTGTCCGGAATCGGTTGACCAATTTATACCACCCTTTTGCGTTTGTTAATTATTGATTGAACGTGTGAAACTAAAAAAGATGGCTTCTCCAAAGATTTTCGGCTTTTGTTTATATTCACTAAGTTATTAGCAACACATTTCGCTATCAGACAAATAATTAGGACAATTCGCTCTTAGAAGCAAAAATAGCTACTTTGTGCAGTATTTAATTGCGTAACTGTATATGTGCATCAGTGTTGCCAAATCCGCTTTTTCCCGTCCGATCTGGCTTTTTTCAAAACGCTATTGCGGGAAAAATTTTTAAATATTGTATGGGACAGCTTTTTTCTGTGCGAGTCATTTGGTATCATTTGTATGTAAATAGCTTTTTTTGCTTTATTTTTTCGCCTATCTGGCTTTTTTTGCTCAAACAAAAGTTGGCAACACTGATGTGCACACTAGTACGTGTAACAGACACGAAGTTAAAACCGTAAGCCGGCTTGCTCGTCCTGTCGAAGTGAACCACGGTGACTAATTGCCAAGAATTGGCATTGGTTATGTCTAGAAGTCTGTGATTTGCAAGTCTCATCGCTTGGCCGGCTGATCAATTAACTGAAATATTTTTCTGACATATTAATCTTATCGATGAGACAAGAAAAGTTGCTCTTATGTAGCAATAATTAGTAAAGACCGACTGCCACCTAGCAAAAAATCCAATATGACACCCTTCTCAATCCCAGCTACGTCTCGTCTCTGTTCGCTGTTGGCTTGTCTTCGATCTGAATGGCTTAACACATGTTCACAAAGTAAAGAAGACTTTGATGTTGTAGCGTACAAGCAATTTACTAATCCAACGCTCCCACCACCAGTATACATATATCACTGCATCCCCCCAGACAGACAACCCAAATGCAGCGCAAAAACTATATACATATGTACTTACATATGGAAAAATTAGATGCTGACATTTTCAAAAAATAAATCAAACAGAGCTGATTTAAGGTTTATGCCGGGCTTACAATGTCAGCATGGCTTAGATTGAAGCTTTTAAAAATTTAAAATTCACGTTGCTTGTTTACAATATCAGCGTCAACAGCCTGTAAAAAATGCAATCAGCTGATTCGAACTCAGCTAAGACATGTGAATTTTTCGAAATTGTATTACAGCTGTCTATGAGCATTGAACAGCTGATGTTTGTTTTACGTTGTGTGCAAAATTTAGAAAAACTGAATTAAAATAATAAAAATTGATAAAAACAAAGCCATTATATTAGCTTATAATTCCATAATAACGCAGGCAGTTCTTCCTGCTGCTGCTGTAGTAGAAAAGGCACAGCCGCAGAGAAGTTCTTGACGGTGTTGGGCGCGGGAGCATTTGCGCGCAATTCGATCAATGCGATCAGCTGTTTCGAACTCGGCTTAACACATGTGCAAGAGCACAAATATGATCGATTTGTTTTTTTATACAACAATGATTTTATTGTTATATATTCGTTAATATAAACTAAATAAATATATGAATTCTATTATCATTTTACCTCTGTGTTAAGTAAATTTGAGTTAAAAACTTAGGAGCTTTCAAGCACATATTACTAATTTCGAAAAAAGCCATCTATTGTCAACTTTTAAACCAAAATTATCTAATAGCTTTTAGTGCTTTCAAGCACATATTACTCATTTCGAAAAAAGCCATCTATTGACCACTTTTAAAACTAAATTAACGAATAGCTTTTCTCAATGCAATCTGTGATATAAGTGTAACCAGTTAGAGATTGAAAGTGCTTCAGACGAACTTATGTGAAAAATATGTGTGTCAGACAGGAATAAAACATTTTGCAATCTCAAGCTAACATTGTAAACCCACCTTTACACCCGCACGTCCAGCCACCAGCCACATTGCTTTGGCTGGTAAATTTTATTCATTTTATTTACCGCATAATTTTATTTAATTTAATTAAAAACTTTTTTTATTTTGTGTTAACAGTTTCTGCCTGCAAATAACAAAAAAGCTTTGTACACATTTGCGAACCACCCAAGCGTGTTAATCAAGCTGCTGAATTAGTTTTTTCTAGCGCCTTCATAAAGCATTTTTTCCTATTATATTACAATGGCCCAGCAAAGCATTACACAATCTATTAGGTTTTTTATGGGTCACCTAGAGTAGTCTCATGACGAATTTTTTGGCACAGACGAATCGATCGACGAAGAAGAAGACAGCATCGCAGGCAGGCATCACACGACACTCTTGTGTATTTCATTTGATATTATTTATAAAAGCTAACCGTAGAGTAATCTACTCGAAGAGAACTTTCTTATTTATTATCGCATACAAAGATGCGATAAGTCGATATAATACATTTTATTTTTCAATTGCTTTTGATATTCAAATATAATCACTTTACTGATTTTAAATTGTTATCAGATATTTTCATATTTTATTTTATTATTTATTTTATTTTATTTACATAAATATTAACACTAATCTAAGTAAAATCCCAGGCATACGACAAACGCCTGCCAACATTAATCTATTCTTCATACCTGCACCAACATCAACCTATGTTTCATACCTGCACCTACAGTGTCGGACAATTCTAAACTGATAAGGCTTTTGCCCCCCGTACCACACGATATTTGGCTGATTGTACTCGATACCGAAAGTAATAGCCTATTTCCACTGCTCAGTTATTCATTTAACAGTGAGTTAACAGTAACTGAGGTTCAGTTTGCATGTATTCTCCCATAAGGAATTTACTGAAGTAAAACTGACCGTAAATATTAACTGAAGCAAAACTGAAGAGAAACCAGTTCATTTGAACACTTGTTCGATAAAACATCTCGATGTTTCATCGAAAAAGTCACAAAACAGCTGATTGAACGTTGAAAAGGAGAGCGCAATTATGAATTATATTTTTAAAATAATTAATATACTTCTTTTTTAGATGTATTTACGAACAAAATACGTAATTTGAGAGCAAGGCATGGAGAACTTGTTTCAGGGTAATGCAGAGAAACTCCCAGGGCGGAATGTGGGACTTGGATGGAAATTCTCCATGAAAAACGCATCACTATTTTGTGGCATATCCAGCTCCCAAAACTTTTAATGCCTTGGCTATTTAAAACATAAATATAGAGATATTAAACTGTTTTCAAATATGCTTGCAATTTAATTTTAACTTACAAATGACCACTCAGATGGACGATTTCGTTTTCTGCTACATATTTACAATGTTCGTGGCCAATGTTTTTTATAAAATTACATTGCTCCTTCATAACAAGCAAATCAGCTTGTAGAAATAGCATGTATGTCAATCAAACTGACAATAATGCACTACAAATTTGCAATAATGAATTTCGCTCCATGATTAATTCGTAATTTTAGCTATTACAAACCAAAACAAAACAAACCGAACAGCTGATTCATTAACTGAGGTTCAGTTACAGTGCAATGGAAACAACTTTCGATGGAAATAGGCTATTAAGTGTATATTGGGTTTGTGCAATGTCCGACACCATGACAGTCTGTCCGGGACAGATAACTGGGGGGCTAACAAATCGATAAATTCTATAACTCAAAATCGATAAATCCACCTATTTGGCACATCCTTACAGCTAGAATTATCAAATTTAGTGCACAAATTAAGAAAAAATTTCATAGAAACATTCAGAATTGCTGAGTCTTTTAAAGTTAAGTAAATGTGTAATCTGAATTTATTAGCTTTTCCTTCAGTTAAAGAATGGATATAAGGCAATTGGGATCACAAAAGCCATTGTCTTAGTAGCACACCTTCTTAAGAAATGTGTGCCGCAATTTAAAATGACTGGCTGGTCCAATGATGGTATGAAAGAAATTCGATTGTCTTATACTATTTACTATGAAATCAATACACTTTGTCCAAAAAATTTAATTTTTTCCATATAACCACATTAATAGAAGACAAATATAGACAACTAGTAAACGCCCGCTTACTTCGCTGCGCGGATAGTTTATATAAATTTGAGCAACAAAAGATATAAAATAAATAAATTAGAAAATATTTCACAAAATATTAAAGCAAAGTATTTAACATTCTCTTTTCCACGCCACCATTGAGGTAGAGAATCAGGCGCGTCATTATACTCGATACCGAAGGTATGTCCGTCATGGTGTCTGTCCGTCTGTCTGTCTGTATGAACGCAACTTTTTTCCACACAATTCAAGCTAAAGACTTGAAACTTTCCAATTCTCTTTATCTATGGCATAGTAAATTAAATTGGGGTTTAACAATAACTGGGGGGCTGGCAAATTGATAAATTCGATAACTCAAAATCGACAAATCCACCTATTCCGCACACCCTTACAGTTAGAGCCACCAAATTTGGTAGGAAGATAGCTACTGGCATCCCCGAAAAATTGTGGTGCCACGCCCACTCATACCGCCCTAGTCAACCCCAGCCGCCCCAACTTTTCGTTAAAAACGGGAATGCGTGTATGCTTCATAGTTTTTGAGCTAGAGTCACCAAATTTGGTAGGAAGATAGCAATTGACATCCCAAAAAGATTTGCAGGAATAATTTGGATGCCATGCCCACCCATAACGCCCCCTTCCCCCACCTTTAACAAACTTTGAGCTAGTGTCACCAAATTTGGAAGGATTATAGCTGGTGGCATGCCCATCTGTATCAGAATTTTTAAGGCAGCCTACACCCCTGCAGCATCCGTACCCCTTTGCAATCAGGCCTCTTTTTACCGGTTTAAATACTGGAATCGAGTATAGCGCAGTCGATTGCGTCCGAATGCAACGTTTCCACTTGCTTTTTATTGTGGTTTCCTCAGTAGTCCTTATCCAACTATATATAATGTTGCTTCAATTATTAAGTCTAAAATCGACTTAATATTTTTGTTTAAAAAAAAAAAAACCAAACAAATTAACAAATTAATTTAAAGTAAGTATTATAAATAAATACTTCAAAATAAGTCAAAAATTGACTTCACTGTACAACGTGTAAACCACTGACTGCGTGATCTGAGTTTTATCGTTCTTGCGTTTTGTCTAAGTTAAGCAAGTAGGCAAATCCACCCCCACAACATATTTTGGTGTGCCAAATTTTTCTAGACGCACCAAGTTTTGCTTTGTTGTTGTTTTTTTAAATCAATGACACCAACAAAAAGTAGCAGTGCGGGCCCAACAACAACACTAACAACAACAACAAACGCTACTTGGGTCGTAAATCAATTGTGAAAGGCACACAAATTTGAAAAAAAAAAAAAAAAAATGCAATTATGAAATTTAAATCTTCAGGCGCATTGTTCACTTATTTGTGAATGCACTTATTCATTAAGAAGCGGAAATCCATTTCTGGGTGGGCGTGGTTCCAAAACATAATTGCAGATCTGTGAGGGTCGTTACAAGCTATCTTCCTACCAAATTTGGAGACTCTAGCTCAAACACTATGAAAGATTTACGCATTCCCGATTTTAACGAAAAGTTGGTGCGGCTAGGGCGGTATGGGTAGGCGTTTTGATGCAATTTTTTCGGGGATGCCAGTAGCTATTTTCTTTGGTAACTCTAACTGTTAGGGTGTGCGGAATAGATGGATTTATCGATTTTGAGTTATCGAATTTATCGATTTGCCAGCCCCCTAGTTATCGTAGAACCCCAATCTTGACACTTTAATTAACTCAGCCATAGATAAAGACATTTGCAAAGTTTCAAGTCTCTAGCTTGAAGGGTGTCGAAAAAAGTTGCGTTTGTAAAAAAGGTAAACCTAAAGCACTAAGACAAACAATTTTCTGATTCCAGCTAATTTTAAATGTCACACAATATAAGATTTGTAAACTGGTCAACCTCGAAATAGTGAAAATTTTAAATCATACACAACTTATCCAACACACACTTACGTTTTTGGAGACCAAATATATATTTATTTAGTACTTAGTCTTTGGGTTTCCTTCCTGGTCACGCCCTTGTAATCAAAAGAAAGGCCAATACATTAGAATTTATTTGCCATTATTTCAATTTGCAATTGATTTTACAAACTTTTTCGAACCATATTCAAATTTACTAGTATTTTGATGTAGCCGTCACATTGAAGTTAAATATTTATAAATTTGGGCCTAACAGGGACGCACTAATCTGGCCACTGTTAAAGGAGGTCCAATACAACGCAAACTGTGTTATTAATCGGCCTCGCTTAAAAATGGCAAAATTCAAAAATTGCATGTGCCTCTAAAATATATTGAATGAACCTACTTTATAGGAAATTTCCCAACGATTTCAAATCTGCAATCTTTAATATAACCGGATTATTTGTTCAAAAGATATAGCCCTTCAAAGTTGTCTGATTTTTTGTGTTACATAAAAATCACAACTTTAAGGTAATTTGGACGGCTTTGAGATACAATATCTAAAAAAGGAGGGTTCGTCATTATTATACTCGATACCGAAGGTAAGGTTTGTGCAATGTCCGTCATGGTGTCTGTCCGTCTGTATGTTCGCAGGTTATTTCCACACCCTTCAAGCTAGATAATTGAAACTTTGCAATTGTCTTTATCTATGGCCTGGACAGATCAAGTTCTAAGATTGGGGTTCTACGATAACTGGGGGGCTGGCAAATTAATAAATTCAGTAACTCAAAATCGATAAATCCACCTATTCCGCACACCCTCACAGTTAGAGTTACCAAATTTGGTAGGAAGATAGCTACTGGCATCCCCGAAAAACTTGCATCAAAAATGTTGGTGCCACGCCCACCCATTCCGCCTCCAGCCCCCCCGCAGTTTTAAATCAGAAACGCGTATAACTTCTTCAGTTTTTGAGCTAGAGCCACCAATTGCGACAAGATAGGTGATGACGATCCCCTAAAAACTGCATCAAAACTTTGGATGCCACGCCTACCCATACCATCCATGTCCACCCCAGCCGCCCCAACTTTTCTTTAAAAACGGGAATGCGTGTGGGTTTCATGGTGTTTGCGCTAAAGTCTCCAAAATTGGTAGGAAGATAGCTGGTAATAATTCCCAAAGATCTGCATCAAAGTTTTGGAGCCAAGCCCCGTAACCGCCCACAGGGGAGCTAGTACCAACTTTTTGTAAATTTTGATCTAGATTCACCAAATTTGGTAGGAAGATAGCAATTGACATCAATCAAAGATCAGCATCAAAACTAAGGATGCCACGCCCACCCATACCGCCATTGCCCCCCTTCCTCCACCTTTAACAAACTTTAAGCTAGTGTCACCAAATTTTTAAGGAAGATAGCTGGTGGCTTTCCCATCTGTATCAGGAAATTTTTGAGGCAACTTACACCCCTGCCGCAAACGTACCTCTTTGCAATCGGGCCTCTTTTTACCGGTTTTAATACTGGTATCGCAGTCGATTGCGTCCGACTGCAACGTTTCCACTTGTTTTAGAGGTAAAAAAGTTAAAAAAGTCATACAGTTTTGGGCAATTTATGACACATAATCGCGAAATTGTGAGCAATATTTTACGAAAAAGTACATTTTAAAAAAAAAATATTTTTTTCATAATTGTTAAATTAATTTTAAATCATAAAATCCTATAAAAAAATACATAAAACATAGGATATTTTAAAAAATATTTTTGTTTTCCTTCACGTAAAATAGATTTTTTCACAAATTTCAACTTTGTATATTTATAAATAGGCACCTAAAAATTGAGGAATTATTTTCAAAAGCTCACTTTTTAGGTTGATTAATTATCTATCATGTGCTTTGGAAAACCTGATAAAAAATCGAGCTGATACCGAAAGTAGAGGAGTAAATTGATTTTATGCAATGTCTAGCATGCTGTCCATCTGTCAGTATGAGCGCATTTTTTTTTAAAGAAAAATACTTGAAAACTTGCACATACAAGTGTTAGATTGAAATTTCATAAAATTTTCGCGCCCCAAAGCCCTTCAAAACGTGAATATCTGTATGTGTATCTTTAAGCTAGTGTGATTAAATTTGGAAGCACGATAGCTGGTACCGTCTTTTTAAGACGTGTATAGATTTTGATGCCGCACACACTCACACCGTCTTCCGTTGATCCCAACACATTAAAATCTCGTGATTTGCCATAGCAGCTTCCCAATTTATGACTCTTATTTAATTTCGTTTCAAATCATTTATGATTCTTTTCGTTTACTTTTTCAATTTAGAAAATATGAAACTTGAAAAACACCGAAGACATAGACAACTAACATTTAGTTATGCTGCAAAAACGGAGTAGCAATTATATGTCTGTACGCATAAAGTCTGGGGCTCATGGTATGTCCTAGTTGACATTCCTTGTCTAGAGTGTTATTTATTTACTTTTGTTTAATAAACTCCTCTTTTTCACAACATTTTATGCTTCCATTATTAGGTTTTTTCGATTCATTTGAGAATTTATTTCATTTGGAATACGTAAAAAATTTAAAAAAGGAAGTGCAAACCAAATTTTGACATGATAATTGTCTTTGGTTTAAAAGTAATTTTTTTAAGTTATTAAGTCAAAACAATTAAGCTACACAATTAATGGGATCGAACTCGAGATTTTCCGTTTAACACAGAATGCATGGAAACTCATGATAGCATGGAAAATCACATGCTTAATTTTCGGGAAGGACTTGCAAGAACACTGCTTGCCCTGACTGAAACTGGCTGGGTTACCCAAAATCTATAGTTTTAAAGAAAATCTCATTTAAACTTCATGAATACAATGAGAATTCGGTTGGTTCACAAGCACTCAATTATTACCCAGTAAACGAAAGACAAAGAAAGCTTATGCATCCCAAACAAGACCGTTGAAGGCAGATTTTCGTATTATGGGTGTTGTTGGGTGGATTGTCTAGCCCTTAGCTTCCTGAGTAACCGCAGCAATGGCAATTTTTCGACATTCGAGTATTCAGTGCAGAGATCAGCCCTGAAATCAATTACTTTAGAATTATAAACGCAAACGGCAGAAAGCTGGGACTATAAACGCGCTTGTGTGCAAACATTTAAGAACTAGTCAGCTTAGAGGAGTGGAGTGTTAAGGGTTCAGCAAGGCTAAGCAATAGGTATAATGCGTAGCTGTTTCTTTCAAAAATTTCCTCCCTCGATACAGTCAATACATCGTGCTTATTACAATAATAAACATAATGGGCCAAGAAAAATTGAAGCTTGGACTCGCTGTTTGCTTTGGCTTGTAAGCTGTAGAGCTGGATTGCCGGCACATGTCACTTGTCATAATTTATTTTGGCGTCGGCTTCATAAGTGAGCACATAAATAATTATGCAACGAGGAGAGATCTCGAGGGAGGTTTCTGCAGCTGAGTCCCAGTCTTTTCACTGCCCATCAGAGCTATAATAAAAATGTGGATGAGGGTGTCAGTGACAGCAAATCTTTTGCGCGTGTCTTCATTTGGCATTGCACAACAGTTTCCGGGCAGATGCTGGTTTGGAAAAGAATCCACCACCCTCTCGATGCTGTCCCATGAGTCAGTCAGAAGTAAAACCACCAATAGGCAAAAAGTAACGTTCAGCTAACTTTGAGCTGTTGCATTTTAAGGTCTTGAGAAAAGGAAAGGGAAAGAGTGTAAAATCAGCTACAGCCAAGCACTGCTGGCACGGCTTCTTCTGACTTATGGCCACTGCGTCTGACAACAGCTGCGGATATACAAGCGAATGCATATTGCTGCTTTATTTACATAAAAGGACGCTCAGTCAACAACAGAGCGAAAGATATTCGGCTCTTTTGCCGTTTCTTAAAAGTTTACCGCCGACTGTTAAGCGTACATAGGCAATATTCTAGGACGGAAGCTTATATCAATCACAGTCAGACAACAAAATTACGAAGGAGAAAGGTTTAACCATCTTTAACGTGGCACAGGAAAGTAAGCGAGAATAATAAATCAAAAATTTATGTGGAATAGGATTTCATATACATACACTCCTTGGCAATTGAATAGGACACCTTCTTTGCCCAGTTTTCGATTGCTTATAACTTAAAAACGGATCGATAAAATAACATTGCCGAATATAGAACCGTTTAATTACTTCACTTGATGTTAACATTCGTTATAATTGAGACGATATTTTTGTAAGCCAAGAGTTCATTCTGTTCATAAAATTAATGGAGGTCACGATACTGCTCGAACACATACTGCCCGTGTTGTTAAAATGTTTATAGATATCCAAAATTACCAGACTGGCCACCCTATTCACCGAATATAAATGTCGTAGAGCATTTTTGGAGTTTGCTAACACCTCAAGTGTTTTTCTCAGGACAGCAATATTCGAGTGTTTCTGAACAAATCGACGTCTCAAGTTAGCTTGGTACTCCACATAGCTTCCAAAATGGATGTGTGAAGTTTTGGAGCTTAAGGTTGCACAACAAAATTCTATAAACTATTTGTTTTTATACCGAAGGTAAAGAGTATATTAGGTTTGTGCAATGTCTGTCATGGTGTCGGTCCGTCCGTCAAGATTGGAGTTCTACGATACCTGGGGGGCTAGCAAATTGATAAATTTGATAGCTCAAAATCGATAAATCAACCTCGTTCGCACATCCTTACATCCATAACTACCAAATTTGAAGATAGCTACTAAAATCCCCAAAAATATTAAGAGCCACGTCCACCCGTTCCGCCCCTAGCCACCTAACAGGGTAAAATCAGAAACGCCTATATCCTCGACAGTTTTTGCGCTAGAGCCAGCAAGATTGGTGATGACGACCCCAACAAAACTGCTTCAAAACATTGCATGCCACGAACACCTATACCGCCCTAGCCACCTCCAACCGCACCAACGCTTCATTAAAAACGGGAATGCGTGTGTCGCTCATAGTGTTCTAAAACGATCTAAAAGCGAATCAAGTGTAAGGAGTGCATATCTAAACAATATTTACCGTTGTGAAGACCTTTGAGCGTTGCACATTAAAGGCCTGTACGCAGAAGCCCGTACAGCGCCCGTACTGTCAAAACTTCATATAAAAAAAATGGTCTCGTACAGCGCCAGTACAGTAATAACATTTTCAAGTCCGCAGTATTTACTCTCTACGAGCCGTACGTAGTGTTGGACAATGAAACTGTTAAAATCTTATGTTAAATTTGTACGACTGTAAATATCGTTCAGAAGCTATTTACGGGAGTAAAACAGCGCAAAATGTCTGAACGCAAGTCACGCTATAAAAATTTTGAAAATGATTTGGACAAAATTGCGCTGATGGAGGCAATTGAGCGTCGGCCAGTCTTGTGGGACTTAACCAACAAGCTGCATTTTAATAATATTTTGATAAGAAGTGCTTGGGAGGAAATTGGGGCCGAACTGCTGCTTTCGCAGCGTCCCTTCTTTTTTTTAAAAGTGCCAACAATATGGTGTTGGTTGTGCACATTATTGCAAATAAATTTTGTTGTTCAGAATCCATTTTACTTTGATTAATTGATTTGCCCAAATGTAAACAAACAACAAAACACAGTTGCATTTCCGATTTATTTACATAAAGTAATCAACCTACCGCCACAATATGTGCATTTTTCAACACTTATCGTTACAGCCCGTAAAACTCATGTATTACTGTACTGGCGCTGTACGGGGCTCCTGCGTACAGGCCTTAAAGGTAGAATCTACAGCTAATTTTCAGAGCTCTGCAATTTGGTTCATTTTTAACAACAAAAATCAAATCTATGCGTTTCATCGCCAGCTAATCTCGAAATCAGATTATTTCAAAATCAAAGGGCGTTCGAAAATAGAGAATATTTCTGGATGTTTCTCAGGCATTCCACAAAGTTTGGTTGACAGTTCTGATGCATATTATCAAAGCATACATGCATATTCCAAAACCGCAAACAGCTTAAGTCGCACCTTGTAGCGTCATCAAGGTTGCCCCACTGTGTGATGCGCTCGAGAGCGAAATACAACAGTGGGCTCGGTACTGCTGGGTCAGGCGTAGCATCTCTAACCACAGACACTGGTCGACGGACATGGCGGTCGGGATCCTCTGGTTCCGTAGCTCTTTCGGGTGGGGGGGTTTGTTGCCAATATCGACCAACCTACACAATCATTTAATGAATAGGATCCCTTACTAATTTCCATAACAACAACTGACAAACTAAATCAAGGATGAAAACCAATAATCAGGAGAATATTGCAATACTAATCAGAGCGAAAGATAAAATAAACTAGTAGTGGATAAAAAGGGCTGCTTCGTCTCTGCGGGTTAATTCGCCAATATGCGAGGTCTAAGCTATTAATCGACCATCGCTGTCTCTACCCTCCCATCCTGGATCTTCGTTGTAAACAGATGCTGAAGATCCCCATATTTTATGAACCCTCTACCCTTTTACACACTCATGCCCTCCCCCTCAGGAATTACAAAACAAACTTATCTTTTCATTTTCTTTTAGAACTTAACATATAAAATTTATTTATTTAACCTAATTTTATAGAAACATACATTCATTTGTATTTTCATGTTATTTCTTTCAAAATTCAATGCAATTGTTTACTTTCGGATCAACAGCTGGGGATGCTCTTAATACCCAAACAAAATTATAAGAGCAATGTTATCTGCTAACTAAACTAAAACGTATTCAACTTAATTTTAAGAGCAGCGCTCACTTCAGTGTCTTTACTTAATTTTTAACTCCGCCTTATGGATTTACTTCGTCCATGAGCAGCATGCTCGTGACGGCCTTAGCGTTTCTTATCGCTATACAACTATACTAGAATATAAGAGAAAAAAATTCAAAATAAAAATAAAACTAAAAATAAAAAAAAAATAACTGACTAAGATGGCATTCGAAAACAATCAAGAGTATAATTAGGAAAAATAATAATGATTATTAGATATTAAATACAATTTAATTATTATAAATTTAAAATCATGTTTAAATGTGCAGCATTTTAAAGTGTGCTATTTTTTTTTAAACAACCACAAAACTTCTTTTCAATGTTAATTCAAATTATTGTAATATTTTTTTTCTATTTGTTATTGGATTTTACGTTAATAGTTACTTTAAAAATTTGGCATGGTTTTTATTTTTGTGTTTTTTTCGTTTTTTATTGGTTAGTGTACGAGAAAAAACAGTCATAAACCAAATTATCCACAAGAATTGAGCGACACAACAACAACAACCACATCAGCGCTTCGCCTGCGCAGCATATCGAAAGTGAAAGAGAGAAGCTCAAACACCTGTTCGCGAGGTCATTGACACTTGTCTTTAGAACAGCTGATTTGGTTGTTGCTGCTCTTACATTGTATTTGCAAATCAAATACAATTATTTCAACACTTTTCTTTAAGAGACACTTACATGGGCAATCCCTCGCTGAAAGATCTTTCGGAGAGCGGCCTGTATCTTCTGGATGTTGATTTAATTTGAATTTTGGTGGTTTATGGAGTTATTTTTTTTTTTGGTTAAATTGTCTTTTTCGGTCAGGTTTTGCCAAATTGTTTTGGGGGTTGTTTTGAATTGTTTTTAGGCACGTGATTTCAATTTGCCATGCACTTTGATTTCGTTAATTTTAATACACTACGTTTTGGTTTGCTTGCACTTATTATTTTTTTTTTCTTTATACTTTTGATTGTTTTGCCTATTTTGCCATTTACACACTATTTTAACTAGATATAGATTTATAATTTATTATGCTCCCTAGAGCGTTGTTCACAAAAAGAATTATTTTCACAATTTTTGGTTGGAGTCTGTTTTTCACCGAAGAATTATTTAGCACAGATCTCGCCTGTGTTGAGGTTATATCGGGTCTCAAGCCCGGGAGTGAATACTCCAAATGCAAAAAAACCACTGCCGTCTCCACCCGAACACGATAGGCTTTAACAGCCTCTGGGATTTCGTGCGGGATTGGATGACGGCGAAATACAGCACTGGTGGACAAATCCTAATGAGTAAAAATTTAAATTTAGCATTTTGCCAGAAAAATATTTTTCCACTCACGCACCAAAATTTGTGATGAACACAAAATTGTTTTAGCCGGTCGAAAACTCTTTTTCTGGACCGGGATGTTGACGGATTGACTTCAGGCTTTATATTTTATGCCTGAGCCAACTGTGACACATGTGTCTTTGCACATTAAATTTTGTAACACACTTGGTGGCAATTCGCAGTGTCAGATCGCAGAAAAAGGTTTGTTTGCCTGCACGCGTTGACTTTTATACGCCGGCAGAGCTTTATGCAGCGACGTAAGCAAAGTGAGCTGCGCTGTCAGCACGCGCGTCGGCGCTTTAGTGCAGCGGCCATTAATTTCGATAATTGCATGCGCTACCGACGTAAAGCTGGCAGCTATGCGAAAAGGGTTTTGCCGTTTAAGTTTGAATGAAACCTAACGACCGTTACAACCTCTGCGACAGGAAGATTGCCGTAAGATTTAACACTTCAATGTCTGAAGAACACAGAATTGAAGCTGAAGTTCCACAAGGCAGCGTCCTTGCAAAAACACAATAGTGAATGCTGGCTACAGCAGGCAACTTCTACTATTGCTGATGATGCAACTATTCTCAGCTCCAGATGCCCAAAACAAGCAACAGCGGAACTAGCCCTTCATCTGGTCAACGTGGAAAATGAAAAATGGACTGTCGAATTATGGTACACAATCAAAAGTGTATGTTAGTAACTGTCACCCTTAACAGGAGAGACTGTCCACTGCTCACGTTAATGCTCTATTGGCTTATCAATGCTTGCTGTTCCCTTAGTTTGGAATACAAGGTCCTGGCTTACAGCCCTGTTCTTAAACCAATCTTCCCAGTAATGGGAGACAGCTAGCAACGGCAACATCGAGCCCAGTTGAATACCTTGAGAAACGATATACTTAAACATTCTTCTAGTCGTGGAGGTATTAGCAGAACAGAATGTAAATTACTTAAGCAAGCTCTAATCGCAATCTAATCATCTCGCGGGAGGTCTTACAAGTCTGCACAGCCAATCCCGTCTTCGTCGTAACGACTTACCGACGAGCGATGAATTTTAAGGACGAGCACTCAGAATACAGTCCAAAAATGAACTTTTATACGAGGCTTTTATGATTAAAAAATATTAATAAAGGAACAGAAAATAAAAAAAAATTTGTTTTTCAATTTTTGCTTCAATGTTTTGTAAAATATTGATCACAATCCGTAAATGAAGATACATATGTATATCAAAAAGACTAATCATTTCTGAACTACTGAACAGTGATGAAACAAGAAATAAGATACGAAGTTGCTTCTAACATGTTGAAGAGCTTTTCATTTTGTCTCATCTTAAATCATATCTTTGCGCCAATATTTTATGGACTGTCGGGTTAACTTTTTCTGTGGATGTAATTGTGAAAAAAAGTGATGCAGCTTTCGAAGCATGTTCTCCATATCAATGTCATTGGCTTCATCAAGCGTTGGTCGAAAGATTTTAATGATCCCTACACTACCCAAAAGCTTTATACATACCTAGTTCGTCCCATCATGGAGTAGGGATCCTGCGTGTGGTCCCCGCAATGCACCAGGATAGAATTGAATCTGTGCAAACGATATTTCTCCTATTAGAAGTTTAAACTGGGTTCCTGGAGAAGACTTTCCCCCGTATTCAAGTAGACTCCTTTTGATTAAACTTCCCTCCCTGTTAAACCGTAGAACTTTGCATGGAGTGTTATTTGTTACTAACCTACTTAATGGTGAAATCGACTCATAAGTTCTTTTGAGTAGAAATAAATTTAATGTCCCAATTAGATCTTCACGTAACTTTTTACCCCTTAGCCTTGATCGTTGCTTGAGCAACTATTTAACTCATGAACCATTTCTTGTTATATGCTCAGACTATAACAAACTTTATTTCCTTGTCTCCTTGTAGGCCTCAATTCCAGTACTCAAAAGATCAATCCTTTTTAAATGCTTTTATTTAACTTGACTTGTTTGTCTCGGAATCTTGTAATCCAATTTGATGCAAAGATGTGTTTGAGATGACAATACATGTTTTTGAAGTTTTTTTAACTTTTTATTTTTGATTTTATTTTTGATGTGTTAACATCTATAGGCGCGGGTAGCAAAAACCAAGCGTTTCAATACATGCAAACCTCACACCGCGTTAGCATCACAGCGCTATATGCGTCGACGCTTTCAAAAAAATTTTCGCAGCGTTAGCATAGCAAATAGTAGTAGTGTTTGTTGTAAAAACATTTTCTCTGCTCAAAATAAGTATGATGGTATTGGTGCTTGGTGCAGCAGCAGAGAAGCCCCAGCCCGGGACGGTCGAGCCATGCAGCTGTTAAGCAAGAAGAATAATGAGTGTTGAATACCCTAATAAATTATAAGTGCTATTGTGGACATGTACTTCAAATATATATTTGCTATAAATGCATACTTTGATTAGTATGTATAAGGTGGCGCTTAGCCAACAATTGAGAAATTACTAAAATAGTTTAATAATATTAATTGATTAATTGATATACATACTATATAGCAAATAAGCTAGTTAGGGTATGAAGCAATCATCATTCGTCCGAGGCAATTCGGTTTTGCTTCTTCGTGAATGCACAGACACAAAACATACACACACTTACATACAAACATAGCGGACTTCTGTAATAAGAAAATGAACTGACGAATGATGAATGTTATCTACCCTAATATTATATAAGTGCTACTGTGGATATAATATATATGCAATAATTGCATACTAAATAAGCATAAGTTGGCGCTTAGCAAACAATTGAGAAATTACTAGAAATAGTTTAATAATATTAATTAATTAATCAATTAATATAGCAAATAAACTAGGTAGGGTATCCCACACCATCATTCACTTATTAAAGAAGTTCGCTATGTTTGTCTGTAAGTGTTTGTGTGTGTCTGTGCGTATTTATGCGTATGCATGTGCGCGCTTTGTTGTTCTGCTGGTGGCGGTCAAAAGCAAAACAAAAAGTAATTTTGAATGGTTTTGCAATTGTTAGCACATCGCTAGTGAGTTCGAACACTCATTAATTTTTTTTATGTTTATTATATTGTTAACTATCATATCAATACATTTACATGTATATATATTAAAATATTATGAGTGGTTTTCTTCAAAACAACATGTAATAACGATTTTGATGATGCAATGCGCCTAAAGAATTTGCAAAAATTTGAAATCTATAAATCCCCTTGCCACTAGGTACCTTAAACGCGGTTCATTGAAACGTTTATTTTGTGGGTTGTTCAGGTAAAGGAATTTTGCATATACTTTTATAGCCCTATTAAGGTTGCGCTAATATGTAACCACAACAACTAACTTTTATTGCTTTCTTGTTATTTAGATTTTTCACAAAAAAGAGAGCTACAATAAAGTAAGAACCCATAATGAAATATTCCATTTCGCATAACACAAAATGGAAAAAGTTACCCATTTTTTTTATAAGTTTTTTGAGCCACCTGAGTCAAAATAAATG
>JAEIFL010000324.1:0-92761 GCA_018901835.1 Scaptomyza graminum
GAATCCGGTTATAACGACTCCGCTTAAGGCGTCCGTCCGGTTATTAAGTCGAAAACTCGATGACTTGGTTGGTCCCCATACAAACTTATATGAAAAGGCCTCCGCTTAGTACGTTTCCGCTTTTAACGACAAACCGCTTATAACAACGAGATTTATCACAATTAAACCGGATATTGCGACGTGCAAAAAAAAAATACAGCGAAATAATGCCAACAAATTTAAGCATCAAACGACGCTGTTAGAAATGTATGTATTTATCAGTGATCGGCACCCTTGCTTGTGTGCGTAGCAGCGACACAAAGGTTCTTACACTCTCACAACGCTGCTGAGAGAGAAGTGCAATGCCGACGTCACACAAATCTGAATTGAATTTATTAAATTTCTTGTTTTGATTGAAAAATTAATTTGCTTTATTTTAAAACCTTTTACTAACATGGCAACCATAAAGTAAACAAAAAAAAATTTTTCTTGCTCCATATGGTTAGAGCGTCTTCCGGGTATAACGACGTAAAATCGTCGGTCCCTTGAGAGTCGTTATAACCGGATTCTACTGTATCATGATTTTCGACAAATCCTTAACAGCCAATATTTAGATTACAATTTGGTGCATATTTGTTTCTTCCTACAAAAAACCTAAAAATCAATACTTCCAAGGCAGCCAAATTTCATTTTTGTTGCTGATCGACCACTTGTACGATCAAGCACACAGCATAAAAAACACGCGGCTAGTAAATTCGAGTCAAATATCAGTTTTGCATTGCTGGTCCTACATACTCTTTCATGTTTTTAGCTCTATGACCATTTTTCAATATCTTTGCCATCGCAACTACTACACAACTACCGAAAAAGTATTCGGTAGTGCAATTGTATTAGGCATTTGCCGAAACTTCTGAGTAAAGGAAAATAAAATAATAAATAATATAATAATGTTTGGGCAAGTGTGTCACATACACACACATATCTATATGTATGTACATAGGTGTGGTGTACATACGCTCAAGACATTTCGCTGCTGATCGGCTAGGGCCACCAAAAACCCAGACTTAGTGTCAACGGCACTAGCACGCTAATGAATACACTATAGCTAAGTATAGCTGCTAACTATAGTTACACAAAAAACGAAAAGGAAGGAGGAACATATTAAGAATACACACGCAGATAAGCACGAAGTAACAGGCGATCATCCCAAAAAACAAGGGTCAGCGCGCTAGAAAATCGCTGGCATACGAGCGCATACAGTCAGCAAGCAGAATGACTTGTATTTTTTTCGCGCCTCGCGCGTCTAACAAAAAGGTTACCAAATGCGCTCTCTGAGACAGTGGTCGCCCGGATTTGAAAAATCCAACTGGCAGTAAGATTTTGGCCTCATAACGACTCTATCTGTATGTATTCTTGTTGATGTAAACACAGAGTTGCACAGTGTTTGATGTGAATCATAAAGTTATCGATACAAATTATCGCACAAGCAAATATTAGCGCAAATAGTAAATACATTCTTGTGGCTTATAAATTATTAAATTAAATTAAATTATTTACTTGTTACTTCTATCAAATCAATTAGATTTTAACAAATAAAACAATCGATAGCAACGATGTATGTTTATCGACCATAAATTTAACTCAGAGTTGCATTTACCAAAAAGTTTCATGAAAATGTATCATGAAACAATTTCATCGTGTAAATGCGACCAGATTTGCGAAGAAACTTTAAAACAGAATGAAAAAATGTTTCATGAAAATGTTTCACCGTGTAAAAGGGGTCTTAACTTCCATTTGAGAACGTTCCAATTATATAGGAAGTATACTGTTAAAAGTGTATATTATAAAATTAAAATGCTCCCAAAAATAGGCCCTAGAAAATGCAGTAACTGGTTCTTACAGAATCTTTACCAACAAGAATACATACAAATAGAGTCGTTATGAGGCCAACATCTTACTGCCAGTTGGAACCTAAAATTCAGGCGACCCCTCTCTCAGAGAGCGCGTTTTGTGGCAATTTTTGCTGGACTCGCGAGGCGCAATAAAAGTGCAAGTCATTCTGCTTTATGACTGCGATACGACATGAGCTCTCTTAGCACTGCCGGCCAGCCATGTTGTGTGTATGCTTGTTTTGCTTGTATATGCATATGATCGTGTGTATATCCTTCATGTGTTATTTGTTTGAATGCCTGCGTGCTTATCGCATCACATGAATGTATGCATATTAACATCTCTATATATAAAAGAGTTCGACCGCGTTAGAATGTCTCAGCCACAGCCTAAATGAAAAGAGCTAGAAGGCTGAAATTTTCAAACAATTTTTTATGCAGGTATTCTGTTTGTCCTAAGAAAGGAATTTTATTTTGGACAACTCCTTCGAGTACCTCCCATACATTTTGGAGCACTTTTACCCATTCCAAAAACAAAACAAATTACCCATTCCACTACTGCCGCCTGTTTGTCGCACAAGGTGAGAGTTTGATCGCGAACGAGAATACAAAAACAAAACAAATGCGCAGTGACGCCTTCGCGTCGCACAAGCAAAGTCTTAAAAAAAGGTTCATACACTCGCAAAAAAGAAACGGATTTTCGCTTCTTAATGAATAAGTGCATACACAATTAAGTAAACAATGCGCTTGAAAATAATTTTCAATATTTTATGTACATGTATCTTTTCCCACAGTGCACATTGTTTTTTCTTTTCAAATTTGTGTGCCTTTGACAATTGATTTACGACCCAAGTAACGTTTGTTGTTGTTGTAAGTGTTGTTGTTGGGCCCGCACTGCTACTTTTTGTTGGTGTCATTGATTGAAAAAAACAACAACAACAAAACAAAACTTGGTGCGTCTAGAAAAATTTTGCACACCAAAATACATATGTATGTTGTGGGGGTGGATTTGCCTACTTGCTGCTAATATAACTTAGACTAAACGTAACACACTTACATTAATAATATACAATTTCGAACAAGCAAAGGCCGTTCACATAAGTTTGTATACAAATCTATGCATGCCTGCGTTGTACGTGTGAACCACGCTCTTCGTCCCAAACTCAAAGAGCCGCTTAAAACTAAACAGAGCGCGCGCGTCGCTCTTATGATAATTAGATAATTTGATATCTCGCTCTGATCATGCTCCTTTGTTCACTGTTTGCATGTCAATCATAAAGTTCAATAACCCTACCTCCTCCGCACACACTAAATCAAAGCTAAAGGCTAAAGTACGTGTGAGTTTAGGCTATGCAATTCACTTAACTGCAGCCTCTTACATACATATGTTTTGCTTTGATTCAGTGCGTGCGAAGAAGGCAGCGATACTACGCTCTTTGTTTGACTTGCAGAGCGCGCGCATACATAAGAGAGTGAGCCGAAATCATGATACAAAAAATACCGATAACGCATTGCGCAAAAAAAGCTGTTTCGCGTGACGTCACCTGTGACCGGTTGGGTATGATTTTCATATTGCATATGGCTGTTGATGCTGATCAAGAATATATATACTTTATATGGAGTCGGAGATGCTTCTTTTTTCCTGTTACATACTTTTGCACAAAACAATTATACCCTTTTTAACCCATTTCAGGGTATAAATATAACTGTGAATGCAAAAGATTTGTTGTTGCTGTTTTTGTCGATCGCTTCAGGCTTATTATAAGCCGTTGTATGCACACACGAATTTGAAACAACAAAGGAGGACTAAGAGGAATGCGATTGGCTTACGTGCATGAAAATGTGATATTGTTCTGTAGATGAGATCAATTCACATAAATAACAGTCTCTTTCAATCTCAGGGAATTTTAAAATTTTTACTTTAGTGTGCCATTTGCGTATTGCTTCATTTCATTTCTAAAAGTGATACAAGAATGAACGGACAAAATTATTGGGGTGCTTTGCCTGCTGTGGCCCTGCCACAGTTTTATATGCAGCCGCTGCAGCCACAGCAGCAACAGTTTCAGCTATCTTCCTTCCAAATTTGGTGACACTAGCTCAAAGTTTGTTAAAGGTGGGGGAAGGGGGGCTGGGCGAGTTATGGGTGGGTATGGCATCCAAATTATTCCTGCAGATCTTCTTGGGATGTCAATTGCTATCTTCCTACCAAATTTGGTGACTCTAGCTCAAAGTTTGTAAAAGGTTGGGGAAGGGTGCTGTGGGCGTTATGGGTGGGCCTGGCTACAAAATATCTTTGGGTGTCGCTACCAGTTATGGGCGCGGCATCCAAAGTTTTGATGCAGTTTTTTGGGGATCGTCATCACCTATCTTGGCGAAAAATTTGTGGCTGTAGCTCAAAAACTGAGGAAGATAAAGTCATTTCTGATTTGAAACTGCGGTAGGGCTGGGGGCGGAAAGGGTGGGCGTGACTCCAAAACTTTAATGCAGATCATTGGGTTTCATTACTAGCTATCTTTCTACAAAATTCAGAGACTCTAGCTCAACAACACTGAAAGATACACGCATTCCCGTTTTTAACAAAAAGTTGGGGCGGCTGGGGTTGGCTAGGGCGGTATGGGTGGGCGTGGCATCCAAAGTTTTGATGCAGTTTTTTTGGGATCGTCATCACTTATCATGGCGCAAAATTTAGTGGATCGAGCTTAAAAACTGAGGAAGTTATAGACGTTTTTGATTAAAATCCGCGGGGGGCTGGGAGCGGAATGGGTGGGCGTGGCATCACAATTTTTCGGGGATGCAAAAATTTCCCACCAAATTTGGTAACTCTAACTGTAAGGGTGTGCGGAGTAGGTGGATTTGTCGATTTTGAGTTATCGAATTTATCGATTTGCCAGCCCCCCAGTTATCGTAGAACCCCAATCTTAGAACTTGATCTGTCCCGGCCATAGATAAAGACATTTGCAGTTTCAAGTCTCTAGCTTGAAGAGTGTGGAAAAAATTTGCGAACATACAGACGGACGGAAAGACACCATGACGGACATTGCACAAACCCAATATACTCTTTACCTTCGGTATCGAGCATAAAAAAGGACAGAAAACAGGACAAAAATTGTTGTGTGCAATTTTAAGCTTTTAGCATCAAAATGAAACTTGCACAATTCCGTGAGGTTATAATAAACATAAACATAGCTAATACAGCTTCCTGGTGACAAGATTGGGGACAATCGGCCGGCTTAAAACAAATTATGCTTTTTTGTGCGAGGCACAAAGCGTTTTGCATATGTTTTTTTGTCGCCATATACGCGCGAATGTGATCTATTTTGCTATTAAGACTGCATATGCAGTATCTGCAGTATGCCTTATTGGTGTGCGCTTCATCGCGGCTTATCCAATCTTTAAAATCTGGCTGCTGTAGCCAGCAATCACCAAATTTTTGTTTGTACGAATCTTTCGGCATTATTTAAGTTTATTTTTCACTTTTGTTGTACATTAGATTACAAATGATATCGAAAATACATACAAAGTATTGGAAAAAGGATGCCACACCGTTTTAAAAAGATCGCTGTTTTTAATAGATCGGATGCCACACTGTTTTTAAAGAAATCTTTGAAAAAAAGATTAAAATAAATGAATCAAAAAAATCTGAAAAAGGCCAGATTTCCGGATAGGGGTGTGTATTTTTAGATGACAAAGCACTTAAAAACAGGACAGATCTGTCCGGAAAAATGCCAAATCGGCATCACTGTTGTTGGGTCCGCTCTGCTACTTTTTGTTGGTGTCCTTGATTTAAAAAAACAACAACAAAGCAAAACTTGGTGCGTCCAGAAAAATTTGGCACACCAGAAAATGTTGTGGGGGTGGATTTGTGCTTAACTTAGACAAAACGCAAGAACGATAAAACTCAGATCACGCAGTCAGTGGTTTACACGTTGTACAGTGAAGTCAATTTTTGACTTATTTTGAAGTATTTATTTATAAAACTTACTTTATATTAAGTTGTTAATTTGATTTGTTTATAATAATAAGTCGACTTTAGACTTAATAATTGAAGCAACATTATATATAGTTGGATAAGGACTACTGAGGAAACCACAATAAAAAGCAAGTGGTAACGTTGCAGTCGGACGCAATCGACTGCGCTATACTCGATACCAGTATTTAAACCGGATGCGGCAGGGGTGAAAGCTGCCTCAAAAATTCTGATACAGATGGGCATGCCACCAGCTATCTTCCTTCCAAATTTGGTGAAACTGCTTCAAGTTTGTAAAAGGTTGGGGAAGGGTGCTGGGGGTGTTTAGCTCAAAAACTATGAAACATACACGCATTTCCGTTTTTAACAAAAAGTTGGGGCGGCTGGGGTTGGCTAGGGCGGTGTGGGTGGGCGTGGCATCCAAAGTTTTGATGCAATTTTTTGGCGATCGTCATCACTTATCTTTTGGTGGATCGATCTTAAAAACTGAGGAAGTTATAGGCGTTTTTGATTTAAAGCCGCGGGGGGCTGGGAGCGGAATGGGTGGGCGTGGCACCACAATTTTTCGGGGATGCCAAAATTTCCCACCAAATTTGGTAACTCTAACTGTAAGGGTGTGCCGAATAGGTGGATTTGTCGATTTTGAGTTATCGAATTTATCAATTTGCCAGCCCCCAGTTATTGTAAAGCCCCAATCTTGACACTTTAATTTACTATGCCATAGATAAAGAGAATTGGAAAGTTTCAAGTCTTTAGCTTGAATTGTGTGGAAAAACGTTGCGTTAATACAGACAGACGGACAGACAACATGACGGACATACTCCTAATATGCTCTTTACCTTCGGTATCGAGTATAATGACGCGCCTCAATGGTGGCGTGGAAAAGAGAATGTTAAATACTTTGCTTTAATATTTTGTGAAATATTTTCTGATTTATTTATTTTATAACTTCTGTTGCTAAAATTTATATAAACTATCCGCGCAGCGAAGTAAGCGGGCCACTTACTAGTACATACAGTAGAATCCGGTTATAACGACTCCGCTTAAAGCGTCCGTTCGGTTATTAAGACGAAAACTCGATGACTTGGTTGGTCCCCATACAAACTTATATGAAAAGGCCTCCGCTTAGTACGTTTCTTCGTTTCGCTTTTAGCGACAAATCGCTTATACCAACGAGATTTTTCACAATTCAACCGGATATTGCGACGTGCAAAAAAAAAAATATAGCGAAATAATGCTAACAAATTTAAGCATCAAACGACGCTGTTAGAAATTAAGAATAAAAAGAAAAACCACATATGTATATGTATGTAGAAATTAATCTTGTTATATTATGCTTATGAATATGAATTTTTATTTACGACTTATTATGAAAAACCCATGCTTTTGAGTTAAATTTATTAATATTCTTGTTTTGCTTAATTTTAAAACCTTTTACTAACATGGCAACCATATATATACTAGTGAGTGCCCCGCTTACTTCGCTGCTCGGATAGTTTATAAAAAATTTTAGCAACAGAAGATAGATAAAAAATAAATAAATTAGAAAATATTTCACAAAATATTAAAGCAATATTCTCTTTTCCACGCCACCATCGAGGTAGAGAATCAGGCGCGTCATTATACTCGATACCGAAGGTAAAGAGTATATTGGGTTTGTGCAATGTAAGTCATGGTGTCTGTCCGTCTGTCAGTCTGTCCGTCCGTCCGTCCGTCTGTAAGTTCTCAACTTTTTTCCACACCCTTCAAGCTAGAGACTTGCAAATGTCTTTATCTATGGCCGGGATAGATCAAATTTTAAGATTGGGGTTCTACGATAACTGGGGGACTGGCAAATTGATAAATTCGATAACTCAAAATCGACATATCCACCTATTCCGCACACCCTTACAGCTAGAGTTACCAAATTTGGTAGGAAGATAGCTACTGGCATCCCCGAAAAAATTGCGGTGCCACGCCCACCGATTCCGCCCCCAGCCAACCGCAGTTTTAAATCAAAAACGTCTATATCTTCCTCAGTTTTTGAGCTAGAGCCAAGATAGGTGATGACGATCCCCAAAAAACTGCATCAAAACTTTGGATGCAGCGCCCATAACTGGTAGCGACACCCAAAGATATTTATAAATTTTGTCCGTTCATTCTTGTATCACTTTTAGAAATGAAATAAAGCAATACGCAAATAGCACACTAAAGTAAATATTGTTAAATTCCCTGAGAGTAAAAGAGTTACTGTTATTTATGTGAATTGATCTCATCTACAGAACAATATCACATTTTCATGCTCTTAAGCCAATCGCATTCCTCTTAGTCCTCCTTTGTTGTTTCACATTCGTGTATGCATACAACGGCTTATAATAAGCCTGAAGCAATCGACAAAAACAGCAACAACAAATCTTTTGCATGCACAGTTATATTTATACCCTGAAATGGGTAAAAAAGGGTATAATTGCTATGTGCAAAAAGTATGTAACAGGCAAAAAGAAGCATCTCCGACCCCACTATGGTCCCAAAGCCTTTTTTTTTTTTACGTAAATTCAAAAAATCATAATCGTGATATATGCAAAAAACTCATTTTATTCCAGTAGAAAATATTCCAATGAACTTAGAAATTAAATTCTTTTTTTTTGATGTGTTAACATCTATAGGCGCGGGTAGCAAAAACCAAGCGGTACAATACATGCAAACCTCACACCGAGTTAGCATCACAGCTTTATTAGCGTCGACGCTTTCAAAAAACTTTTCGCAGCGTTAGCATAGTAAATAGTATGTGTTTGTTGTAAAAACATTTTCTCTGCTCAAAATAAGTATGATGGTATTGGTGCTTGGTGCAGCAGCAAAGAAGCCCCAGCCCGGGACGGTCGAGCCATGCAGCTGTTAAGCAACAAGAATGATGAGTGTTAAATACCCTAATAAATTATAAGTGCTATTGAGGACATATACTTCAATAATATATTTGCTATAAATGCATACTTTGATTGGTATAAGTTGGCGCTTAGCAAACAATTGAGAAATTACTTAAATAGTTTAATAATATTAATTGATTAATTGATAAATATAGCAAATAAGCTAGTTAGGGTATGCAGCAATCATCATTCGTCCAAGGCAATTCTGTTTTGCTTCTTCGTGAATGCACCGACACAAAACACACACACACACTTACAGACAAACATAGCGGACTTCTATAATAAGAAAACGATCTGACGAATGATGAGTGTTAGATACCCATAAATAATATAAGTGCTACTGTGGATATAATATATTTGCTATAAATGCATACTTTGATTGGTATAAGTTGGCGCTTAGCAAACAATTGAGAAATTATTAAAAATAGTTTAATAATATTAATCAATTAATATAGCAAATAAACTAAGAAGGGTATCACACACTCATCATTCACTTATTAAAGAAGTTCGCTATGTTTGTCTGTAAGTGTTTGTGTGTGTCTGTGCGTATTTATGCGTATGCATGTGCGCGCTTTGTTGTTCTGCTGGTGGCGGTCAATAGCAAAACAAAATCTAAATTTTAATGGTTTTGCAATTGTTAACACATCGCTAGTGAGTTCGAACACTCATTAATTTTTTTATAAACAGCTCTGTAGTTTTTATTCGGCCCTGAAAATAGACTGTTTATTGTGTGAGCACATGGTTGAGATTTACACAATATTTTGTTCTCTTTTATTTCCTCTTTAAAATAAACAGAAAAAGGCCAATTAATAAAAATATGTAACTATGGAAAACATAGCTCCAGGTTTGTTTTACAACGACAACGACGTCCGCACTCGAAGATAGTCGATGATTGTTCTACGCTTTTAGTATGTGCTTAATTCAAAGATAGCTGTTACATGCAATTTTTTTTGTTTTTTTGTTAACTTTTTGCTAAATATTTCAAATTTTCAGCCCTAATGTGGTACGGCCGAAATTGGTTAAATCAAACTATTTAAAAAATAAAAATTACAGCCTGTGTTAGATCACACGGGCGCATAGCTTAAACGTAGAATACGTCTGTCCTTGTGCAACAAAAATTAGGAAAATAAACATAGTATTTATATGATTTGAAATTTATATATATGAAACATATAAAAAACCTGAAATGCATATTTATGCCTAACATAACAAAAAGATTTAATATAAGAACAATTTGTAATTATTGTTTCATCTTAAAACTGCACAGCGCATATTCAATCAATTAATTCACTTTTAACAGTCGTAACTTATTCAAATCCACTACAATGTCTGTATGCAATATGCAAATCAAACCCAACTAGTCACATGTGACGTCACGCAAAACAGCTATTTATGCGCAATGCGTTATCGGTCTTTCTTGTATCATGATTTTATAAGATAGCCGCTGCTGCCCTCGATAGTGCCAGCGATAGTATAAGACCATCGATTGTCAATTAGTATAAGCCATCGGTTGTCCGATAGTTCCATCGATTGTTTGCTCACCTGAGACGCACAGCGCAAGTGAAACAAATCCATATGCACATGCTATCAGCTATCGCATTCGCTCACACTGCTTACATCACTAAACTAAAATACACATAAAACACACATTTGATGAAATTTCAACACTTCGAAGATAACAATCATGACCGTATATCAAACGAAAGTAAATTAAGTCTATTTTATAATGAAAAAAAAAATATATAAAAAATATTCGCTGGTCAGTTTTTTTTAGCAATATGCAATTTAAAAAAAATGAATGATTTTTGCGCTTGTTTTTTGCCTTAAAAAGTTATATATTTGCCAAAAGTGTATAAAATTTGAATGTAGGAATGTTTGTTAAACTCATCTTAACTTATTTTTTCAAAAGCAGAGTAATTGATGAATTATTGAGATTGCTAGAGCAACTTAAAGCCTTCGAAATGAAGCAAAAATATGCATATTTTTGGTCTCATTTTTTTTAACAGAAAATGTAATCAAAACATATATAAGTATAATTTTATTGTAAGTTTGAAGCCTTGGCTTTAAAATGAAATTAATTTGAGGAAAATTGATCCATTATTTCATGAGCAATAAGCAATTTTGTGAAACTCTCAGACCCCTTTTACACGGTGAAACATTTCACTGAAAATTTGTTCATTTTGCTTTGCCTTGGTCCGATTGCATGTAAACACAGAGTTGCACAGTGTTTGATGTGAATAATAAAGTTATCGATACGAAATATCGCACAAGCACATATTAGCGCAAATAGTAAGTTCAATGTTGTGGCTTATAAATTATTAAATTAAATTAAATTATTTACTTGTTACTTCTATCAAATCAATTAGATTTTAACAAATAAAACAGTCGATGGCAAAGATGTATGTTTATCGACCATACTTTTAAATCAGAGTTGCATTTACCAAAAAGTTTCAGTGAAATGTTTCATGAAACAATTTCACCTTGTAAATGCGACCAGATTTGCGAAGAAACTTTAAAACAGAATGAAAAAATGTTTCATGAAAATGTTTCACCGTGTAAAAGGGGTCATAGTCTGGTCGTCTTCTCCTCGGCATCGTAAATTGAAATTAAAGAAAGTGAAAAAATTTCTCGCGCACTTAGCAGTAAATGTAAATCGAAATGCGCTCGAAAATTTAAAAAAAAAAACACGGATGGAAAATTTGTTGGTTAAATTTTCGATTGTTCCCTTCCCAGATTAAATAAGACAAGTGTTTGTTTAGCTACTTTTAAAGGTTTTAACATAGCAGAGTAAAGGATTTTCAACTTGTTTAATTTTTTATTTACATTATTAAATTTTTTGTATAGTAATTGATTGTTTTTTGCTTACTAACATAAAAATAAAACATTTAAACTTTCGCGGGAAAACAATTAAAAGTTACTCGGCAACTCTTGCATTTATCTGGCAGCTATTTTTGACTGGCAGCAATCAGCTGTTCAACTGAAATAGCACCAAAATGCCGTTAGTGACTCTATTTGCCAACAAAGAGCTCCGGCAGCAGACAATTAGAAAATTAGATGCGCATTTGATCGGTATTTCTTTTTTCTTGGTATCTTATGGCTCTGCCAATTTTCAGCTGATGAATTTTTCAAGGCGTTGCCACCTGGCAGAATTACAACTGCCCACAAATGTTTTCACAAATTGCACAAGTAAAAGAATTTTGCACTTAAAATTGAACTAACTTCAAATAGCTATTTTTGCAATGCTTAATTAAAGGAAAACCAAAATGGTTCGATATAATTTTTTTAAAATACATTACTCCGAATTCTGTTTAAGAAATGTGGCATTGCTGACTCTGACATCAAAAAATCAGTATCGGACTAGGTGGCAGCATTAGATTTTAGGGTTTTTGCGACGTTTTGTTTCCGCTCAAAACTAGTAAGTGTTTTGGTCTGAAGCACCGTGGAATTAAATTGCTGTGAAACTCGGGCGGAAACCTTTTCTGTGGCACCCCTGATAGATAAAATGAAGGTTTCAAAAATTTTTTTTTAATATTTTCCATAAAATAAAAAAACAGCGACATTTCTATAACTTGTGAAAGTGAACTTTTGCTTAATACGTGCAAGCATTCGTTAAAAAAAAAACTGAACGAAAGCATCGTTTGGGCCGAAACATGAATTGAATTGAATTATTGAACTTGAAGCGGAACTACAAGCGATTACCCAAAACTTGAACTGAATGAACAGCTGTTTGTATTTTTTTTGACATTCTCACAATTAAGCGCCAGTTTATGCCGACGTTTTTGACATTCTCACAATTTCTTAAAAATAAAATAATTAATTAATTAAACATGGATGATATGTTGGCAATATATTATATGTATTTAATACAAATGAGTATAATACGTATGAAAATGCCGTAAATATGAACGCACCAAGCGTATCAGTCATGCTCGTCCGTTTTTCATTCAGCTGTTCAACTGGAACTTTAGAAAAATAATATTTATGCAGAATGCTAAATGAAAGCTGGGACAATACTTTATTTTATTTTCTTGTATACTCTTCATCCCTAGTTTTTTGCTCGAGTTTTTTGTTTGCCCCTGCGTCACGCCAATGGTAAGCTTTAGTTCTTATGCAAAAATAAAAAAAATCTAATGCAAGCGTAGAAAAGAGGCAGCTTGTCCGGCATGGGAGCCCGCGCCGAAATTGTCAGATAGCTCCTTTTGTCGTCTTGTCTGCTTTTTGGCGTAAATATTGTAAAATTTTAGATTCTCTAGTGAACTGGCATTGTCCCGTCTAAATAGACGGGCGGACAATTATCCGGACGTAAACAGTCACAATTTCTCAATGTGAATGTTATCTGTTCTGAATTAAATTGACTTTTACTTTCCATTGGAGAAACCATGCTTCAATTAGTCTGAGCCCTGATTGCAGCAGTTGTGCAGCTTCATCTTTCAATGACTTAAGGCCCAGTTACCCGAACTTATCTTGAATTGAATTAGAACGATAAGTTAAACTTGAAGCTGAACTAAAGGCCCAGTTACCCGAACTTTTCTTGAATTGAACTTGAATTGTGAAATTAACTTATCTATTTAACTGAACGGAAAACACAGCTAGCTGGTTACCCTAAACTTGAACTGAATTCAATTGAATTGAATTGAATTGTGAACCTGTAGAAAACAGAATTTGAAATTCAGTTCACGACAAGTTCAAGTTTCAGTTGAACAGCTGATTTAAAAACGGACGAGCATCGACTGAATCGCTTGGTGCGTTCGGATTTACGGCATTTTCATACTTATTATACCCATATACATATATATACAGGGTTGTCCATATTCGACGGACCCATCTGGCAACGCCATAACTTTTGACAGAGATGTCAGATCGCTTAATGACATACCGCGTTTGAAGCGTCAGTCCAAGCAGATTTTTACCATGGTACAATACACGCCACGCGAGCGCTCTGAAATAGTTGAAATTTACATTCAACAGAACAAGTCAATTGTGAAAACTCAACGTGCTTTTAAACAATTATTGTACCAACATTTCGGCCGGAATAGCGGCTATTTCTTCACGAATGTTGCCCTTGAGCTCTTCTACGGTCCTTGGCTTGTTAACGTAAACCTTTGACTTCAAATATCCCCACAAGAAGAAGTCAGGCG
This sequence comes from Scaptomyza graminum, assembly GCA_018901835.1. Lineage (NCBI taxonomy): Eukaryota > Metazoa > Arthropoda > Insecta > Diptera > Drosophilidae > Scaptomyza > Scaptomyza graminum. The sequence goes on from JAEIFL010000324.1 coordinate 13,877, forward strand.
GGTCAAATCGGGCGAACGCGGCCACCGCGTCCAAATCACCACTTTTCGACATCAAACCCGGAAACAATTTCTTCAGAAAATCGATTGTTATGCGACTTGTGTGCGGTCGAGCGCCGTCTTGTTGAAACCAGAACTGCCTCATACGCTTTCGACGAATAATTGGCATCACAAAATTGGTCATCATGTCGCGATTTTTTAATTGTTTAAAAGCACGTTGAGTTTTCACAATTGACTTGTTCTGTTGAATGTAAATTTCAACTATTTCAGAGCGCTCGCGTGGCGTGTATTGTTCCATGGTAAAAATCTGCTTGGACTGACGCTTCAAACGCGGTATGTCATTAAGCGATCTGACATCTCTGTCAAAAGTTATGGCGTTGCCAGATGGGTCCGTCGAATATGGACAACCCTGTATATTTAATACATATAATATAATGCCAACATATCATCCATTTTTAATTAATTTATTATTTTTTTGGAAAGAAATTGTGTGAATGTCAAAAACGTCTGCATAAACTGGCGCTTAATTGTGAGAATGTAAAAAAAAATACAAACAGCTGTTCGCTGGGCCTTAAAAGCGATTATCCAAAACTTGAACTTAATGAACAGCTGTTTGTATTTTTTTTTGACATTCTCACGAATTTTTTGACATTTTCAAATTTTAGTTCGAGTTTAGGTCAGACGAAGCAATTTTTTCGTGCAAGCAATGAACTGTCAAAATCGAAGTGTAAACAATAGTAGAAAGCGATTGCACTTCGCAGTCAAACGAAGCAATATAGTTTTGCAAGCAATAAAATCATTGCTTGCACGAAAAACTTGCTTCGTCTAATAGCACCTTTTCTGCCGAACTATTTTGCAAGTGCTTAAAATGATTTTATTTTTGGCTTTGAACCGAAAATGTTCAAGTTTTTATTCACACGATTTTAGAATTTTTACGTCATCGCCATCTATTACTACGTTTATGCTTGCAAAAAATCATGAAATCAGATTATGATTTTTAAAAAAGTGCAAGCATAAACACAAAATCATGATTTTTTTACACACGTATTTTGACTATGATTTTTTGGAAATATCATGATTGTTTGTGGAAAACAGTCTGGCAACGCTACTGTGTAAATTCAGCTGTCATGCACAGAATAAATTGTTCAAAAGAAATACGTTAAAAATGGAAATCAATAGATATATTTGTGAACAGTGTCTTGTGCTAGCCAAATACATCTCCAACTTCGTACTCTGCACATGAAGCTAGTTGATAAATGCCGATAAAACGTTTAAAGTTTTGCATTTCGATCCATCAGCTGTTTGTGCTGCCACCTTTTTCATATGAAGCTGCCACCTTATTTTATAATTTTCATAGGTGGCTCCCTCTTTCAGAAATATCATGATATTTATAAAATAGCATAAACAGGCGTATTTTAAAAAGCGTGATTTTAAAAATTTATGATACAGCAAGCAAAAACGTAGTATATGATTTATAGAACTTAACAATAAATGACACAATTATAAACAAAAAATTAAAATTTTTTTCTTCACACGATTTTCGATTTTGACTTTTACGCTATTGGCATCTATGATGTATAGAACTAAACAATAAATGACACAATTATAAACAATAAATTACAATTATTTTTTTCACGGTATCCAAACGGAATAATTGAGATAAAAGCTATCCTATCTTTTAAGTTGGATCAAACTGCACACGGTGTGAAAATTTGATTAAAATCGGTTAAGTAGTTTAGGAGTCCAGATTATCGCATTGGCCAGTGGCTTGTGCTGCGCTTCGGTTTGGACTGGGCTTACCTGAAGCACTGACAACAATCTCTCACCTTTGGGTGTGCGTTCCCGTTGTTCAATATACGGCAAGATCAATGCCCGAGGTCAATCAGGAACAGCCAGGCAGATGATTTTTTTGGCTAAATTCCAGCTTGGGTTCAAGCAAAGACAATAGAGTATACTAATATTTATGCTCATTGGTTCAAATCAATGAATTAAATCAATATTTAATCTCTGGCGATTTTTATACTCGATACCGAAGGTAAAGAGTATATTGGGTTTGTGCAATGTCCGTCATGCTGTCTGTCCGTCCGTCTGTCCGTCTGTATGTTCGCAAGTTTTTTCCACACCCTTCAAGCTAGAGACTTGAAACTTTGCAAAACAGCGATCTTTTTAAAACGGTGTGGCATTCTTTTTTACATACTTTGTATGTATTTTCGATATCATTTGTAGTCTAATGTACAACAAAAGTGAAAAATAAACTTAAATAATGCCGAAAGATTCGTACAAACAAAAATTTCGTGATTGCTGGCTACAGCAGCCAGATTTTAATGATTGGATAAGCCGCGATGAAGCGCACACCAATAAGGCATACTGCAGATACTGCATATGCAGTCTTAATAGCAAAATAGATCACATTCGCGCGTATATGGCGACAAAAAAACATATGCAAAACGGTTTGTGCCTCGCACAAAAAAGCATAATTTGTTTTAAGCCGGCCGATTGTCCCCAATCTTGTCAACAGGAAGCTGTATTAGCTACATATGTTTATGTTTATTATCACCTCACGGAATTGTGCAAGTTTAATTTTGATGCTAAAAGCTTAAAATTGCACACAACAATTTTTGTCCTGTTTTCTGTCCTTTTTTATGCTCGATACCGAAGGTAAAGAGTATATTGGGTTTGTGCAATGTCCGTCATGGTGTCTGTCCGTCCGTCTGTCCGTCTGTATGTTCGCAAGTTTTTTCCACACCCTTCAAGCTAGAGACTTGAAACTTTGCAAATGTCTTTATCTATGGCCGAGACAGATCAAGTTCTAAGATTGGGGTTCTACGATAACTGGGGGGCTGGCAAATTGATAAATTCGATAACTCAAAATCGACAAATCCACCTATTCCGGACACCCTTACAGTTAGAGTTACCAAATTTGGTGGGAAATTTTGGCATCCCCGAAAAATTGTGGTGCCACGCCCACCCATTCCGCTCCCAGCCCCCCGCGGTTTTAAATCGCCAAGATAAGTGATGACGATCCCCAAAAAATTGCATCAAAACTTTGGATGCCACGCCCACCCATACCGCCCTAGCCAACCCCAGCTGCCCCAACTTTTCGTTAAAAACGGGAATGCGTGTATCTTTCAGAGTTGTTGAGCTAGAGTCTCTGAATTTGGTAGAAAGATAGCTAGTAATGAACCCCAATGATCTGCATTAAAGTTTTGGAGGCACGCCCACCCTTTCCGCCCCCAGCCCTACCGCAGTTTCAAATCAGAAATGACTTTATCTTACACAGTTTTTGAGCTACAGCCACAAAATTTTGCGCCAAGATAGGTGATGACGATCCCCAAAAAACTGCATCAAAACTTTGGATGCCGCGCCCATAACTGGTAGCGACACCCAAAGATATTTTGTAGCCAGGCCCACCCATAACGCCCACAGCACCCTTCCCCAACCTTTTACAAACTTTGAGCTAGAGTCACCAAATTTGGTAGGAAGATAGCAATTGACATCCCAAGAAGATCTGCAGGAATAATTTGGATGCCATACCCACCCATAACTCGCCCAGCCCCCCTTGCCCCACCTTTAACAAACTTTGAGCTAGTGTCACCAAATTTGGAAGGAAGATAGCTGATAGCAGGGCCACAGCAGGCAAAGCACCCCAATAATTTTGTCCGTTCATTCTTGTATCACTTTTAGAAATAAAGTGAAGCAATGCGCAAATGGCACACTAAAGTAAAAATTTTAAAATTCCCTGAGAGTGAAAGAGTTACTGTTATTTATGTGAATTGATCTCATCTACAGAACAATATCACATTTTCATGCTCTTAAGCCCATCGCATTCCTCTTAGTCCTCCTTTTTTGTTTCAAATTCGTGTGTGCATACAACGGCTTATAATAAGCCTGAAGCTATAGACAAAAACAACAACATTAAATCTTTTGCATTCACAGTTGTATTTAAACCCTGAGATGGGTAAAAAAACGTATAATTTTAAAATAATTCTAATATATATATATATAAACACTCAAACTAAGCTGACAAATGCTAATCTTCTTAAGGGGAAGACTGTTCTTCCAATTTTCCTCTTTTCTTTTTTTTGTATAATTTAAATTATTTGTATTATTTAAATTATTTGAATAATTTAAATTACTTCTCTCTATTTTATTTTTTTTCTTTTCTTTGCTTTGTTACTTATAATTAAGTTTCTTGGAACTTGTAGCACTAGGATGTTAATCAAATAAATAAATAAATAAATTTTTATGTGCAAAAGTATGTAACAGGAAACAGAAGCATCTCCGACCCCATATAAAGTATATATATTCTTGATCAGCATCAACAGCCATATGCAATATGAAAATCATACCCAAAATGTCACATGTGACGTCACGCAAAAACAGCTTTTTATGCGCAATGCGTTATCGGTATTTTTTGTATCATGATTTCAGCTCACTCTCTTATGTATACGCGCGCTCTGCAAGTCAAACAAAGAGCGTAGTATCGCTGCCTTTTTCGCACGCACTGTATCAAAGCAAAACATATGTATCTAAGAGGCTGCAGTTAAGTGAATTGCATAGCCTAAACTAACACGTACTTTAGCCTTAAGCTTTGACTTAGTGTGTGCGGAGGAGGTAAGGTTATTGAACTTTATGATTGACATGCAAACAGTGAACAAAGGAGCATGATCGGAGCGAGATACCAAATTATCTAATTATCATAAGAGCGACGCGCGCGCTTTGTTTAGTTTTAAGCGGCTCTTTGAGTTTGGGACGAAGAGCGTGGCTCATACGTACAACGCAGGCATGCATAGATTTGTATACAAACTTATGTGAACGGCTTTTGCTTGTTCGAAATTGTATAGTATTAATGTAAGTGTGTTACGTTTAGTCTAAGTTAATTAGCAGCAAGTAGGCAAATCCACCCCCACAACATACATATGTATTTTGGTGTGCAAAAATTTTCTAGACGCACCAAGTTTTGTTTTGTTGTTGTTGTTTTTTTAAATCAACGACACCAACAAAAAGTAGCAGTGCGGGCCCAACAACAACACTTACAACAACAACAAACGTTACTTGGGTCGTAAATCAATTGTCAAAGGCACACAAATTTGAAAAAAAAAAAACACAGTGCGAAAAGATACATGTACATAAAATATTGAAAATTATTTTCAAGCGCATTGTTCACTTATATGTGAATGTACTTATTCATTAAGAAGCGAAAATCCGTTTCTTTTTTGCGAGTGTACGAACCTTTTTTTTATGACTTTGCTTGTGCGACGCGAAGGCGTCACTGCGCATTTGTTTTGTTCAAACGATCAAACTCTCAGCTTGTGCGACAAACAGGCGGCAGTAGTGGAATGGGTAATGTGGTTTGTTTTTGGAGTGGGTAAAAGTGCTCCAAAATGTATGGGAGGTACTCGAAGGAGTTGTCCAAAATAAAATTCCTTTCTTAGGACAAACTTACTACCTGCATAAAAAATTGTGTGAAAATTTCAGCCTTCTAGCTCTTTTCGTTTAGGCTGTGGCTCATCCATTCTTAACAGGACAAACTCTTTTATGTATAGAGATTAATCTAAAAACGCATATAGACTTAACTTAGACTTAACTTGTTACACTTTGTTGCAAGTTTAAATAAACATAAACTATGCCTAGCATAAACATGACCGTATATACATATGTATGCACATACTCAAGTACATACATCCATATGGTCGTGAGACGAGTTTACCAACGGGAAACGCTGCGCATGCACTTTAGCCAATCTTCGAGTGAGCACCCAAAGGTATGACTTTACTCACTCTCACTCTCTTTGTAGCTGTTCACTAATAAAAGCATAAGTTTTATATAAGACACTTCGTTTTTATACTCGATACCAAACGTAAAGAGTATATTGGGTTTGTGCAATGTCCGTCATGGTGTCTGTCCGTATGTTCGCAACTTTTTTCCACACCCTTCAAGCTAGAGACTTGAGACTTTGCAAATGTGTTTATCTATGGCATAGACAGATCAAGATCTAAGATTGAGGCTCTACGATAACTGGGGCAAATCGATAAATTCGATAACTCAAAATCGATAAATCCACCATTTACGCACATCCTTACAGCTACAACTACCAAATTTGGTAGGAAGATAGCTATTGGCATACACCAAAAAAATGAAAAAAAAATTTTAACGCCATGCCTGCCCATTCTGTTTCCAGCCCCCCGCAGTTTTAAATCAGAAACGCCTATATCTACCTCAGTTACGATTTTCCAGCCCCCCGTTATTGTAGAACCAAAATCTTGAGACTTTATCTTTCCCGGCCATAGAAAAAGAAACATATTTGCGAATTTTCAAGTGGAGGGTGTGGAAGAAAGTTGCAAACATACAGACGGACGGACGGACAGACCCCATGACACAAGCCCAATATACTCTGTACTTTCGGTTAGGAGCATAAAAAAAAGTCAATCCTGTCTGCATTATTTAATCGGTACCACTATTTACTAATCTGACGCTGGTCTGATTGGGTTTTTCTGTTGAATTTCCCTGAGCTTTAACGTTAACTTTTTAAATATTTTACCTAAATTTATTTTCAGATTTATACTTATATAATTTTATTTTTTTTAATTTTAATTTCAATTTTTATTTTAATTTTAATTAATTTGGTTGGTTGCTTTACCCGGAACATAATGCTAGCATGGACGTTTATAAATTACAAATTTAAGGCTAATTCCCACATCAATCCCAAAACTCGTTCATCTGATAAGTTTTGAATTTTTCTGTCACAATTATTACTATTTATTTGATTCATTTCTTTTAAGAATTAGAAAGCCGATTACACATTTCGAATATCTTGTACATATCACATTCACATTTCTTTTATTACTTGAACTGCACTATAAGTGTCTTCAGCATCACCGAGATAGTCATCCATGTAATAATTTGCAATATTTTCATAGCAAGCCTTTGGAAATTGATCTTTAAAACTAAGTTCATTCCAATTTCGAACATGCCGTGCGATGCTTGAACTAAATTTGGCACCAAAGAAGACCTGTAATTCAAATACATCGGGAATTCTCTGACGAACATTTCCTCGCCACAATATTCGTTGAGGCGATTCTTCCCTTACTCTTATCTGCAAAAACATTGCTTTTATATCGTTATACATATATAATAACAAATGTTATTTTGTTTATGCGAAAAATCATCATTACTGGCATGAGCATACATAATAATAACAAACATGCCTGGTGCGTATTCAAGGTCAAAGAGGTAGACCAACTGAGAGTGCAAGGGACACATGTTGGTAATTCAAAATATTAATAATCTTTATACAGGCAAACCCCAATAGTGTGAACAAAACGAAAATCAAAATTTAGAAATTTGTTCACACTATCGAGGTAGTTCACACTAAACTATCGAGGTTTTTTTATTTTGTTAATAAATTGATATAAACGGGTACTACATTGTTAAATAAATCATTTAATTTGTTGGTTTTATTCAAATTCACTTTAAAAACAAAAATAAATTCCTTTTCCATTAAATTTATAAAAATAACTTTGTATCTGTGTACGTAGAATATTCTACAGATTCATATAAATACGAAGAAATCGTTAAAACTGTTCATAAAAATGTTGAAGCGACGCAAAAAAAAAAAAAAGAATACAGCCTGTGTTAGATCACACGGGCGCATAGGTTAAACATAGAATACGTCTGTCCTTGTGCAACAAAAATTAGGAAAATAAACATAGTATTTATATGATTTGAAATTTATAAGTATATATGAAACATATAAGAAATCTGAAATGCATATTTATGCCTAACATAACAAAAAGATTTAATAGAACAATTTGTAATTATTGTTTCATCTTAAAACTGCACAGCGCATTTTCAATCAATTAATTCACTTTTAACAGTCGTAACTTATTCAAATCCACTACAATGTCTGTATGCAATATGCAAATCAAACCCAACTGGTCACATGTGACGTCACGCAAAACAGCTATTTATGCGCAATGCGTTATCGGTCTTTCTTGTATCATGATTTTATATGATAGCCGCTGCTGCCCTCGATAGTGCCAGCGATAGTATAAGACCATCGATTGTCAATTAGTATAAGCCATCGGTTGTCCGATAGTTCCATCGATTGTTTGCTCACCTGAGACGCACAGCGCAAGTGAAACAAATCCATATGCACATGCTATCAGCTATCGCATTCGCTCACACTGCTTACATCACTAAACTAAAATACACATAAAACACACATTTGAAAAAAATTAAATTATGACCGTACATCTTAATGAAATTTCAACACTTCGAAGATAACAATCATGACCGTATATCAAACGAAAGTAAATTAAGTCTATTTTATAATGAAAAAAAAAATATAAAAAATATTCGCTGGTCAGTTTTTTTTAGCAATATGCAATTTAAAAAAAATGAATGATTTTTGCGCTTGTTTTTTGCCTTAAAAAGTTATATATTTGCCAAAAGTATATAAAATTTGAATGTAGGAATGTTTGTTAAACTCATCTTAACTTATTTTTTCAAAAGCAGAGTAATTGATGAATTATTGAGATTGCTAGAGCAACTTAAAGCCTTCGAAATGAAGCAAAAATATGCATATTTTTGGTCTCATTTTTTTTAACAGAAAATGTAATCAAAACATATATAAGTATAATTTTATTGTAAGTTTGAAGCCTTGGCTTTAAAATGAAATTAATTTGAGGAAAATTGATCCATTATTTCATGAGCAATAAGCAATTTTGTGAAACTCTCAGACCCCTTTTACACGGTGAAACATTTCACTGAAAATTTGTTCATTTTGCTTTGCCTTGGTCCGATTGCATGTAAACACAGAGTTGCACAGTGTTTGATGTGAATAATAAAGTTATCGATACGAAATATCGCACAAGCACATATTAGCGCAAATAGTAAGTTCAATGTTGTGGCTTATAAATTATTAAATTAAATTAAATTATTTACTTGTTACTTCTATCAAATCAATTAGATTTTAACAAATAAAACAGTCGATGGCAAAGATGTATGTTTATCGACCATACTTTTAAATCAGAGTTGCATTTACCAAAAAGTTTCAGTGAAATGTTTCATGAAACAATTTCACCTTGTAAATGCGACCAGATTTGCGAAGAAACTTTAAACCAGAGCTGTAAACCGGTCCGGAACCGAACCCTGTGGAACCGGTTCTCTGAGGGTTCTTTGCTATGTAAAACCGAACCCTGAACTGAACCCAAGCAATGTATTGGAACCGTGAACCGAACCGGTTCCATTTTTGTCCGCCGGTTCCATGCGAGCACGCAAATACAAAGTATGTACATGCATTTTGCATACAGGCTGTGCGCGCCCGGCATGAAGATCGAAGCTCGGCCACAATTTCGTGGAAAAAGCTTGTGCGTCAGCCAGACGCCACAAAAAATAAACTCGGCACGCTGTACAGAACTGAGTTAGCTATGAGTGCATACATAGAATATTTATACACACTTTTCCAATGCGTTTTGATGTTATACTTATGTATATGTTGTTGTGGCTTGCTCGCAACCAATAAGTAAATAAAACATTCCAAATCCTGATTCAATTACAAATTACTAAGAATTTTATTTTGTGTTTTTGGATGCGTTGTGTTCTTTTTAGGGTTGCCAAAAATCGTAAAATTAACTTGCTTTATGTATCATTTGTATGGCTCAAATTTATATCAGAACAAGTGGAAACGTTGCAGTCGGGCGCAACCGACTGCGATATACTCGATACCAGTATTAAAACCGGTAAAAAGAGGCCTGATTGCAAAGGGGTACGGATGCGACAGGGGTGTACGCTGCATCAAAGATTGTCTGATACAGATGGGGATGCCACCAGCTATCTTCCTGCTAAATTTGGTGACTCTAGCTCAAAGTTTGTTAAGGGTAGGGGAAGGGGGCTGGGGCCGTTTTTGGTGGGCGTGGATCCAAATTTTTGATGCAGATCTTTGTGGAATGCCAATTGCAATATTCCTACCAAATTTGGTGACTCTAGCTCAAAGTTTTTAAAAGTTGGGGAAGGGGGGCTTGGGTAGGCGAGGCTCCAAGATATCTTTGGGGGTCACTACCAGTTATCTTCCTACCAAATTTGGAGACTGTAGCTCAAACACCATGAAAGGTACACTCATTCCCGCTTTTAACGAAAAGTTGGGGCGGCTGAGGTGGGCAAGGGCGGTATGGGTGGGTTCGGCATCCAAATTTTTATGCATTTTTTTTAGGATTGTCATCACCTATCTTGTCGCAAAATTTGGTGGCTGTAGCTCAAAAACTGAGGTAAATATAGGCGTTTCTGATTTCAAACTGCGGGGGGGCTGGGGGCAGAATGGGTGGGCGTGGCCCCAAAATTTTTGATGCAATTTTTTCGGGGATGCCAGTAGCTATCTTCCTACCAATTTTGGTAGCTCTTACTGTAAAGGTGTGCGGAAACGGTGGATTTATCGATTTTGAGTTATCGAATTTATCGATTTGCCAGCCTCCTAGTTATCGTATAACCCCAATCTTGACACTTTATCTGTCCCGGCCATATATAAAGACATTTGCAAAGTTTCAAGTCTCTAGCTTAAAGGGTGTGGAAAAAAGTTGCGTTCATACAGACGGACAGACACCATGACGGACATTGCACAAACCCAATATTCTCTTTACCTTCGGTATCGAGTATAAAAACGTCATACAGTGGCAACACTTAATACTTTAGTGCTAAATAAGCTAACAATAATTTAATGAAAATGTTTTCTTAAAAGTCAACCAATGTCTTTTCATTTCTTTTACTAAACGAACCCGGGTTTGGAACCGAGCCCGAGGTTCCAAAATATTCAGAACCCGGTTTTGGAACCTCTGCGAATTGTCAACCTAGGGTTCAAAACCCGAACAGAACCCTTGCCGTTTTTCGGGGGTTTGCAGCTCTGCTTTAAACAGAATGAAAAAATGTTTCATGAAAATGTTTCACCGTGTAAAAAGGGTCTCATATTACAACAACAAGTTTTTTAAATTGAGACCTCATTTACGAAAGGTAAGACGTATTCTACGTCAAAAATGTTCATACTAAAGGTGTTTTTTTTTCCAACCTTGATAGTGTGAACAAAATATTTTGTTCATACTATCGAGGTGTTCACACTATCGAGTGTTCACACACTAATGTTGAGCCTTACAAACTCAGTAACTGATAAATGATATTTAATGAATGAAAATATGCACAAGTCTGGATATCAGAAGCGTGGCTCAGAAGAATAAAGATCAGTATAAAAAGTACAACACCACGAGTACAAACTCAACACTGCTGATAACTCAATGTAAAGATCCAATCCCGTCAATAGATAGTCATTAGGCATTTGTTGCGCGATTTAGCTGCTGATATGTTGTTTTTGACTACACCGAATAAATAGTAAATAGAGTTGTCACGATCGTTCGACCTTCATTTGACTTTTTTAAATATCCCTTAAATATATAGTTCAATCATTTCTTGACAGTTCATTCAGTACGTAGGATTTTTGTAAACTTTTCGTTCCAAAAGGCGAATAAAGCATTATTATTACTTTATGGCAAATTAACATTATTTTCGTTCCTACACAATCCTGGCTCAATCTACAGAGGATGAGGGAGATTAGGATTGCAGAGAGTCCAATAGAAACAAGGAAGCAATTTTAGTAACTTGATTAAATGTGCAAAAGAAACTACAAAATTTAAAAAAAAACAAGTGGAAACGTTGCAGTCGGACGCAACCGACTGCGATATACTCGCTACCAGTATTAAAACCGGTCCGATTGCAGAGGGGTACAACTATCTTCCCTCCACATTTGGTGACACAAGCTCAAAGTTTGTTAAAGGTGTGGGAAGGGGGCTGGGGGCGTTATGGGTGGGCGTGGCATCCAAAATTTTTATGCAGATCTTTGTGGAATGCCAATTGCGATCTTCCTAGCTCAAAGTTTGCTAAAGGTTAGGGGAGGGGGACTGGTACATTCTTGGTGGGCGTGGCGTCCAAATTTTTGAGGTGGGGTCGCTAATAGTTATCTTCCTACCAAATTTGGAGACACTAGCTCAACAACTCTGAAAGATACACGCATTCCCGTTTTTAACGAAAAGTTGGAGCGGGCGTATGGGTGGGCATGGCAAAGTTTCGATGCAGTTTTTTGGGGATCGTCATCACCTATCTTGGCGCAAAATTTGGTGGCTGTAGCTCAAAAACTGAGGAAGATATAGGCGTTTCAGATTTCAAACTGCGGGGGGGCTGGGGGCGGAATGGGTGGGCGTGGCCCCAAAATTTTTGATGCAATTTTTTCGGGGATGCCAGTAGCTATCTTCCTACCAATTTTGGTAGCTCTAACTGTAAGGGTGTGCGGAATAGGTGGATTTATCGATTTTGAGTTATCGAATTTATCGATTTGCTAGCCTCCCAGTTGTCGTAGAACCCCAATCTTAAAACTTGATCTGTCTATGCCATAAATAAAAACATTTGCGAAGTTTCAAGTCTCTAGCTTGAAGGGTGTGGAAAAAATTTGCGAACATACGGACAAACGGACAGACACCATGACGGACATTGCAAAAACCCAATATACTCTTTACCTTCGGTATCCAGTATAAAAATGACCTGTGTTGGAATCATGAGAGCGATGAAGACCAGCCACACATCAGCCCTTGAGATTCTATTGGATATCACGCAACTCCATCACGCGATTAGGCTGCTACAGAAAGCAACCCTCTTAAGAATGTCAGTAGAAGGAGTTGAGAGACATACTATCGGGTGAACTTCCACTTCTTCAACATACAACGGACGAAATGAAGGCTGAGAACATGTTCGAGGAAATGTTTCAAATTACCTACTGTATTGAATGGAGTGGACATCTCTTAAAGAAAATCTATAGCTCATCAAGGCTCTGGTATTGGAATAGTAGGCCCCTAGGCCCTAGGAAAACACACCAGCATATTCCAAACTGAAGTGTACAATAGGAAGGTGTGCGGAATTAATTCTTAAGCGTAATCTATCTTGATGGAGATTTGAAGATTGGAGATTTTGTGCTGGAGTTGGGTCTGATGGAAGAGCTATGAAAGTTGCAGACAACATAATTCTTACGATAGTAATAATAATAATTAGAGTTTGTTTGTAATTATCTTACCATAAAAAAAAGGTCCTTATCATGTATTACATGAAAGTCTTTTTCCTCTACAGCCTCCGCATTAGTAAATGAAGTAGATCCAAGATCTGCTTGAACTTGAGGTGAAGAACTTTTTTCGTGTAGATAGCATGATTCCAGAATTACATTTGATTCAAAGTCTGAAATGTTACATGAATCAAAGCTTTTCTTGTGTGATGTACTTGGTGGACTTTCAATTTCATTTTTCATTATCACACTATTTTCTCTTGATAATTTTAATGGGATGGGTTTCACATCTTTTATAGCGTCGGCCATTAGCGTATTTATATGCATCAATGTCTCATCATTGTTGTGGTCCAGTCTTTGTATTAAGCTTTTGTCAACTTTTTCAAAGTCAATGGTGTTCTTCTCTTTTGACATTAAATCTTTATCGTTTGCTATATATGTAATAAGTTGAGCCAAAGCGTCTGCTGCGTCAACGCATGTTTTTAAATGCATGTCATGAATTGAAGACCGCACATCAATATTTGGATATAATTTACTTTGATCATTAAGATGGATTGAAAAATTAAGCAGACCCACGTTTAAAACTGGTATAAGGCCAGAGCAGCTTATGTGAACTTGAGATTTTTCAATGTCGTTGACCATTTGATTCTAAAAATAAAATAAATAAATCTTATCTATACATGTTTTTTAATGTTTATTCATGTTGTATTAATTAAAACAAGCAAGAACAAGTAAATCAAAAAAAATGTTGGACAAGCTTTTATCCGCTTTCTGCTTACATTTGTAATCAACATGTTTTTGTAAAAAGAAATAAAACAAGTGGAAACGTTGCAGTCGGACGCAACCGACTGCGATATACTCGATACCAGTATTAAAACCGGTAAAAAGAGGCCTGATTGCAAAGGGGTACGGATGCAGCCGGGGTGTACGCTGCATCAAAGATTGTCTGATACAGATGGGGATACCATCAGCTATCTTCCTGCTAAATTTGGTGGCTCTAGCTCAAAGGTTGTTAAGTGAAGGGGAAGGGGGCTGGGGGCGTTTTGGGTGGGCGTGGCATCCAAAATTTTGATGCAGATCTTTGTGGAATGCCAATTGCAATCTTCCTACCAAATTTGGTGACTCTAGCTCAAAGTTTTTAAAAGTTGGGGAAGGGGGGGCTTGGGATAGGCGTGGCGCCAAGATATCTTTGGGGGTCACTACCAGTTATCTTCCTACCAAGTTTGGAGACTCTAGCTAAAACACTATGAAAGATACACGCATTCCCGCTTTTAACGAAAAGTTGGGGCGGCTGAGGTGGGCAAGGGCGGTATGGGTGGGTGCGGCATCCAAAATTTTTTTTTGAGGATCGCCATCACCTATCTTGGCGTAAAATTTGGTGGCTGTAGCTCAAAAACTGAGGTAGAAATAGGCGTTTCTGATTTCAAACTGCGGGGGGGCTGGGAGCGGAATGGGTGGGCGTGGCCCTAAAATTTTTGATGCAATTTTTTCGGGGATGCCAGTAGCTATCTTCCTACCAAATTTGGTAGCTCTAACTGTAAGGGTGTGCGGAAACGGTGGATTTATCGATTTTGAGTTATCGAATTTATCGATTTGCCAGCCTCCCAGTTATCGTATAACCCCAATCTTGACACTTTATCTGTCCCGGCCATAGATAAAGACATTTGCAAAGTTTCAAGTCTCTAGCTTGAAGGGTGTGGAAAAAAGTTGCATTCATACAGACAGACAGGCGGACAGACGGACAGACACCATGACGGACATTGCACAAACCCAATATACTCTTTACCTTCGGTATCGAGTATAAAAATAAGAAATTAAAAATTAAAAATAAACCATTGGAAGCGTTGCAGTCGGACGCAACCGACTGCGATATACTCGATGCCAGTATTAAAACCGATTAAAAGAGGCCTGATTGCAAAAGAGGACGGATGCGGCAGGGGTGTACGCTGCATCAAAAATTGTCTGATACAGATGGGGATGCCACCAAGGGCGTAGCCAGAATCCGAGGAAGGGGGGGGCCAAAAAAAATTTTTTTAGAAAGCAAAAAAACGAAGGCTTGTAAAGTATTGGTAGTGTGGTTTTGTGTTTATTTACGTTTTTTTTACCAATTTTTTTTTTTTTTACATTAACAAAAGTAGAAAAAACAAAAATTATGCAAGCATTAATTTACGTTTATTTTGAATAATGAATTTTCACAAAAAAAAATTTAATTTGATTTTTGTCAAGGGGGGCAGCTGCCCCCGCTGCCCCTGGCTACGCCCTTGGATGCCACCAGCTATCTTCCTGCCAATATGGTGACTCTAGCTCAAAGTTTGTAAAGGGTGGGGGAAGGGGGCTGGACGAGTTTTAGGTGGGCGTGGCATCCAAATTTTTGATGCAGATCTTTGTGGAATGCCAATTGCAATCTTCCTACCAAATTTGGTGACTCTAGCTCAAAGTTTTTAAAAGTTGTGGAAGGGGGGCTTGGGTAGGCGTGGCTTCAAGATATCTTTGGGGGTCACTACCAGTTATGTTCCTACCAAATTTGGAGACTCTAGCGCAAACACTTTGAAAGATACACGCGTTCCCGCTTTTAACGAAAAGTTGGGGCGGCTGAGGTGGGCAAGGGCGGTATGGGTGGGTGCGGCATCCAAAATTTGTATGTATGTATGTTTTGAGGATCGTCATCACCTATCTTGGCGTAAAATTTGGTGGCTGTAGCTCAAAAACTGAGGTAGATATAGGCGTTTCTGATTTCAAACTGCGGGGGGCTGGGGGCGGAATGGGTGGGCGTGGCCCCAAAATTTTGAAGCAGATTTTTGGGGATCGTGACCAGTTATTTTCCTACCGATTTTGGAGACTGTAGCTCAAACACCATGAAAGATACACGCATTCCCGTTTTTAACGAAAAGTTGGGGCGGCTGGGGTTGGCAAGGGCGGTATTGGTGGGCGTGGCATCCAAAGTTTTGAAGCAGTTTTTTGGGGATCGTCATCACCTATCTTGGCGTAAAATTTGGTGGCTGTAGCTCAAAAACTGAGGTAGATATAGGCGTTTCTGATTTCAAACTGCGGGGGCTGGGGGCGGAATGGGTGGGCGTGGCCCCAAAATTTTTTTGCAATTTTTTTGGGGATGCCAGTAGCTATCTTCCTACCAAATTTGGTAGCTCTAACTGTAAAGGTGTGCGGAAACGGTGGATTTATCGATTTTGAGTTATCGAATTTATCGATTTGCCAGCCTCCTAGTTATCGTATAACCCCAATCTTGACACTTTATCTGTCCCGGCCATAGATAAAGACATTTGCAAAGTTTCAAGTCTCTAGCTTGAAGGGTGTCGAAAAAAGTTGCGTTCATACAGACAGACAGACGGACAGACGGACAGACTGACAGACGGACAGATGGACAGACACCATGACGGACATTGCACAAACCCAATATACTCTTTACCTTCGGTATCGAGTATAAAAACTTTAAAACATGTATTGTCATCTGAAACACATCTTTGGTGAAAATTTCACAGCTCTAGCTAGTCGGGAACTTGGTGAAAATTTTATTACAACAAACAGACAAACAATTCAAGATAAACAAGTAAATCAAAAAAGTTTTGCCGACTGGCAATAATTTGACGATGCTACTGACTTTATAAATACAAAATTTTCAGTAAGTAACAATATAAACAAAGAAGCAGCATTAATAAACAAAATTTTACTCATTAGTGCACACAACACAATAGCCCAAACATCTCCAAACAAACATAATCATAAGGTCCAATGGTGGAACACAACCTTAAACGATCTTAGAAAAGAAAAAATTAAAGCATGGAGATATTTAAAACACCATATAAGTAATGAAAATATAATCAAATACAAACGCACAAATGCTATATTTCGTAGACAATTAAAAATATCCAAAAAAGACTCCATTCAAAAATTTACGTCAACAATAAAACCATCCACACCAACAGATAAAATATGGTCAAATATAAGGCGCTTCTGTGGCTTAAATCCAATAAAGACTATACACTGTCTACAAAATCCTGTTGACAATTCGGCCGTAACATCTAAAAAAGACATAGCAGATATTTTCGCAAATTACTGGTCTGAGCTCGCTTACGACAATTATTTTCCACACGCTTTTAAATTACACAAATACAGTAACCTTAACTACAACTATGCAATATCCAACTCAGCCAAAGCAATAGAAAAAGAAATCACAGCCATAGAATGGAAAACTAGCCTAAAATCTCTAAAAGGGTCTACACCCGGCCTTAACAGAATATCTTACCCCATGATAAAAAACAGTTCACAAACACTTCAAAATAGAATAATAGACCATTTCATTTAACTGTTACATACCACAAAGTTATAAAACCAGTCTCATCATACCCATCCCCAAACAAAGCTCAAACAAAGCGATAGTCTCATCATACCGACCAATATCCCTTAACTGCTGCATAGCAAAAACTCTTGATAAAATCATTTCAAAACGAACTTGTTGGTTCGTTAATCAAAACAATCTCCTTCATCCAAATCAATTTGGTTTTAAGCAGGGCAAATCAACTGCAGAGAGTCTCCTTTATACGGATTCTCTTAGAACCAATTCCATAGAAACAAAAAAACACACTTCAATCATCACCCTTGATTTTTCAAAGGCTTTTGACAGAGTTGGAGTACAAACAATAATCAATCAACTAATTGAGTGGAAATTAGGTCCAAAAATTATTCAATACATTATAAATATTATGTTCAATAGAAAGATTATAGTAAAAATAGCAAATCAATTATCCAACATTCTCCCCCTATAAAGTGGAATACCTCAAGGGTCACCCATATCTGTTATACTGTTATACTCATAGCATATAACAAACTAGCTAAAATTATAGCCATACACAAGGAAATCAAGTTTAGTGCCTACGCAGACGATTTTTATACTTGATACCGAAGGTAAAGAGTATATTGGGTTTGTGCAATGTCCGTCATGGTGTCTGTCCGTCTGTCCGTCTGTCTGTCTGTATGAACGCAACTTTTTTCCACACCCTTCAAGCTAGAGACTTGAAACTTTGCAAATGTCTTTATCTATGGCCGGGACAGATAAAGTGTCAAGATTGGGGTTATACGATAACTGGGAGGCTGGCAAATCGATAAATTCTGGCATCCCCAAAAAAATTGCATCAAAAATTTTCGGGCAACGCCCACCCATTCCGCCCCAAGCCCCCTCGCAGTTTGAAATCAGAAACGCGTATATCTACCTCAGTTTTTGAGCTACAGCCACCAAATTTTGCGACAAGATAGGTGATGACAATCCTGCAAAATGCATCAAAATTTGGATGCCGAACCCACCCATACCGCCCTTGCCCACCTCAGCCGCCCCAACTTTTCATTAAAAGCGGGAATGAGTGTACCTTTCATGGTGTTTGAGCTACAGTCTCCAAATTTGGTAGGAAGATAACTGGTAGTGACCCCCAAAGATATCTTGGAGCCACGCCTACCCAAGCCCCCCTTCCACAACTTTTAAAAACTTTGAGCTAGAGTCACCAAATTTGGTAGGAATATTGCAATTGGCATTCCACAAAGATCTGCATCAAAAATTTGGATCCACGCCCACCAAAAACGGCCCCAGCCCCCTTCCCCTACCCTTAACAAACTTTGAGCTAGAGTCACCAAATTTAGCAGGAAGATAGCTGGTGGCATCCCCATCTGACAATCTTTCATGCAGCGTACACCCCTGCCGCATCCGTGCCCCTTTGCAATCAGGCCTCTTTTTACCGGTTTTAATACTGGTATCGAGTATATCGCAGTCGGTTGCGCCCGACTGCAACGTTTCCACTTGTTTCTTAATAATTAACTTCAACAAAAACAAGAACATCAACTACAATTTAGATAATTTATTCCAAGATATTGACAAATGGTGCTCGTACTCCGGTGCAAACCTATCCATAGAAAAGTGTCAACACCTACACATTTGCAGAAAGCACAATTGTACCTGCAAAATATCCTGTAACAACATTTTAATTCCTTACGTTCCTGAGGTTAAAATACTTGGCCTAATTATAAATAAAACTGACACTTGGCACTCTCACATTAACAACCTTAGGACATCACTGTCAAAAAACTATAATGTAGTAAAATGTCTCGCCAGACCAATATTTAATTGCAATACGTACACACTACTGTCCGTCCATCCATAGAAATTAAAAGGGATCTGCTGACAGCCAAGCTGTCAAAATGTCTCTTGAACTCTGCCAACTCTCCTCTTGCAAATCTTGTTAAAAAAACATAAAAATAGCAAACACAAACTCATCTCCACAATTGACAGAACCATCTTAATCTCAAAACAAAATAACATACCATACCTACCTCATAAAAAACCATATTTACAGCCCCCTTGGCTCCTACCCGCAGAAACAATCGACACTTCACTAAAACTGCACAACAAGAAAAATACAACACCACTAATTTACAGAAAACTCTTTGCAAGCATTAAACACCAATACAATAACCACACTTCCATATACACTGACGGCTCGAAACAAAACAATATCACAAGCTACGCAATCACAACAGAGTCCCACACATTAAAATATGGAACTATGCGTCAACTATTAGATCGGCTATTACTAACATAGCAAATAGGATTAAATTACTTTGGATCCCAGGTCATGTAGCCATTAACGGTTATGAATTGGCTGATCATATGGCAAAAGCTGCCACACATATGCCCTTAATTTATACATCAAATTACAATATAAAAGACATAAATAAACATTTTAAAAATCAAGTTTCCTACCACATACAAAAAATCATATACCCATATTGCAACGAATGGTACAAAAATATCAATAAAAAATTTGTTAATACAGATGATTATTTAAGTAAAATAGCACATAATAGTTTTTCTCGTATGGAACAAATTAAATACATAAGAATTAGATTAGGACACACAAGGTTAACGCAACAACATTACTTTAATAATATCTCACCCACTTGCCCCTTATGCAACTCCAACACTCTTAACATTACGCATATTTTTAATACTTGCCCTACGCTATTTCTTTTAAGACAAACAATATTCGACAAGGAAAACCCACTAGATATAATTGCAGAACCCTCAGAAAACAACATAAAAACATTACTCAATTATTTAAAAAAAGCACAACTGTTTAACCTTATTTAACCTAATAAAACTACACATGTATTAGAATGTACACATTTACTTTTAACTTTATACAAATTTAAACTTCATATAGAATTACATTTAAAACATAACCATAATAACTAGACTTAAGTACAGTATATACAAATTTACATAGCCGAAGGCCCAAGTAGCCAGTGCTATTTCCCACTTGTTATTGTAGTTTTAAAGCTCCAATATCAATATTAAATAAATAAATAAATTCACTTTTAACTCGTAACTTATTCAAATCCACTACAATGTCTCTATGCAATATGCAAATCAAACCCAACTGGTCAAATGTGACGTCACGCAAAACAGCTGTTTATGCGCAATGCGTTATCGGTCTTTTTTGTATCATCTTCTTCTATATATATAAAAGAGTTCGTCCGCGTTAAAATGGATAGGCCACAGCCTAAACGAAAAGAGCTAGAAGGCTGAAATTTTCACACAATTTTTTATGCAGGTATTCTGTTTGTCCTAAGAAAGGAATTTTATTTTGGACAACTCCTTCGAGTACCTCCCATACATTTTGGAGCACTTTTACCCATTCCAAAAACAAAACAAATTACCCATTCCACTACTGCCGCCTGTTTGTCGCACAAGCTGAGGGTTTGATCGCGAGCGAGAATACAAAAACAAAACAAATGCGCAATGACGCCTTCGCGTCGCACAATCAAAGTCATAAAAAAAGGTTCATACACTTGCAAAAAAGAAACGGATTTTCGCTTCTTAATGAATAAGTGCATACACAATTAAGTAAACAATGCGCTTGAAAATAATTTTCAATATTTTATGTACATGTATCTTTTCGCACAGTGCACATTGTTTTTTCTTTTCAAATTTGTGTACCTTTGACAATTGATTTACGACCCAAGTAACGTTTGTTGTTGTTGTAAGTGTTGTTGTTGGGCCCGCACTGCTACTTTTGTTGGTGTCATTGATTGAAAAAAACAACAACAAAAAAAAAAAACTTGGTGCATCTAGAAAAATTTTGCACACCAAAATACATATGTATGTTGTGGGGGTGGATTTGCCTACTTGCTGCTAATATAACTTAGACTAAACGTAACACACTTACATTAATAATATACAATTTCGAACAAGTAAAATAGGTTCGTACACTTGCAAAAAATAAACGGATTTCCGCTTCTTAATGAATAAGTGCAGTCACATATAAGTGAACAATGCGCTTGAAAATAATTTTCAATATTTTATGTACATGAATCTTTTCGCACAGTGCACATTGTTTTTTTTTCAAATTTGTGTGCCTTTGACAATTGATTTACGACGCGAGAAGCTATTAGCGTCGTCCGCCCGGCAGATGCGGCGGCAATTTGAACAATCCCAGCGTCCAGCATGTGTGTGAATAAGAAATTTGCAAACTCGATAAAACATCGTGCAAATTGTTAAGTAAGCCAAAAAATCCCAGAAAATAAAAACAAAGCCAAAAAATAAAAAAAGCCAAAAAGCCAGAAAAAGCCAAAAAATAATAAAAAGCCAAAAATAGAAAAAAAGCCAAAAAAGAAAAGAAAAGCCAAAAATCCCAAAAAAAAAAAAAAAAAAAAAAGCCAAAAAAAAAAAAAAAAAAAAAAAAAACAAAAAATAGAAAAAAAAAAGCCAAAAAATAAAAAACAACCAAAAAATCCCAAAAAAAAATAAAAATAAAACCAAAAAATCCCAGAAAATAAAAAAGAAACGTATGCAGTATATGCAGTATTGCTTATTGGTGTCCGCTTCATCGCGGCTTATCCAAACTTAAAAATCTGACTGCTGTAGCCAGCAATCACGAAATTTTTGTTTGTACGAATCTTTTGGCATTATTTAACTTTATTTTTCACTTTTGTTGTACATAAAATTACAAATGATATCGAAAATACATACAAAGTATGTAAAAAGATCGCTATTTTTAATAGATTGGATGCCACAATGTTTTTAAAGAAAACTTTGAAAAAAAGATTGAAATAAATGAATCAAATAAAATCTGAAAAAAGGCCAGATTTCCGGATAGGGGATGTTTGATATTTTTTCCGGACAAAGGACTTAAAAACAGGACAGATCTGTCCGGAAAAAGGCCAAATCGGCATCACTGTTAATGGTGTCATTGAATTAAAAAAACAACAACTAAGCAAAACTTGGTGCGTCCAGAAAAATTTGGCACACCAGAAAATGTTGTGGGGGTGGATTTGCATACTTGCTGCTAATATAACTTAGACTAAACGTAACACACTTACATTAATAATATACAATTTCGAACAAGTAAAATTGGTTCGTACACTTGCAAAAAAGAAACGGATTTCCGCTTCTTAATGAATAAGTGCATTCACATATAAGTGAACAATGCGCTTGAAAATAATTTTCAATATTTTATGTAAATGAATCTTTTCGCACAGTGCACATTGTTTTTTTTCTCAAATTTGTGTGCCTTTGACAATTGATTTACGACCCAAGTAGCGTTTTTGTTGTTGTAAGTGTTGTTGTTGGGCCCGTACTGCTACTTTTTGTTGGTGTCGTTGATTAAAAAAAAAACAACAAGAAAAAAAACATAACTTGGTCCGTGTAGAAAAATTTTGCACACCAAAATACATATGTTGTGGGGGTGGATTTGCCTACTTGCTGCTAATATAACTTAGACAAAACGTAAAACTTACATCTCTATATATAAAAGAGTTTGTACGTGTAAGAATGGCTCAGCCACAGCCTAAAAGTGATACAAGAATGAACGGACAAAATTATTGGGGTGCTTTGCCTGCTGTGGCCCTGCCACAGTTTTCTATGCAGCCGCTGCAGCCACAGCAGCAACAGTTTCAGCTATCTTCCTTCCAAATTTGGTGACACTAGCTCAAAGTTTGTTAAAGGTGGGGCAAGGGGGGCTGGGCGAGTTATGGGTGGGTATGGCATCCAAATTATTCCTGCAGATCTTCTTGGGATGTCAATTGCTATCTTCCTACCAAATTTGGTGACTCTAGCTCAAAGTGTGTAAAAGGTTGGGGAAGGGTGCTGTGGGCGTTATGGGTGGGCCTGGCTACAAAATATCTTTTGGTGTCGCTACCAGTTATAGACGCGGCATCCAAAGTTTTGATGCAGTTTTTTGGGGATCGTCATCACCTATCTTGGCGCAAAATTTTGTGGCTGTAGCTCAAAAGCTGAGGAAGATAAAGTCATTTCTGATTTGAAACTGCGGTAGGGCTGGGGGCGGAAAGGGTGGGCGTGGCTCCAAAACTTTAATGCAGATCATTGGGGTTCATTACTAGCTATCTTTCTACCAAATTCAGAGACTCTAGCTCAACAACTCTGAAAGAAACACGCATTCCCGTTTTTAACGCAAAGTTGGGGCAGCTGGGGTTGGCTAGGGCGGTATGGGTGGGCGTTGCATCCAAAGTTTTGATGCAGTTTTTTGGGGATCGTCATCACTTATCTTGGCGATTTGAAACCGCGGGGGGCTGGGAGTGGAATGGGTGGGCGTGGCACCACAATTTTTCGGGGATGCCAAAATTTCCCACCAAATTTGGTAACTCTAACTGTAAGGGTGTCCGGAATAGGTGGATTTGTCGATTTTGAGTTATCGAATTTATCAATTTGCCAGCCCCCCAGTTATCGTAGAACCCCAATCTTAGAACTTGATCTGTCCCGGCCATAGATAAAGACATTTGCAAAGTTTCAAGTCTCTAGCTTAAAGGGTGTGGAAAAAACTTGCGAACATACAGACGGACAGACGGACGGACAGACACCATGACGGACACTGCACAAACCTAATATACTCTTTACCTTCGGTATCGAGCATAAAAAAGAACAGAAAACAGGACAAAAATTGTTTTGTGCAATTTTAAGCTTTTAGCATCAAAATTAAACTTGCACTATTCCGTGAGGTGATAATAAACATAAACATATGTAGCTAATACAGCTTCCTGGTGACAAGATTGGGGACAATCCGCCGGCTTAAAACAAATTATGCTTTTTTGTGCGAGGCACATAGCGTTTTGCATATGTTTTTTTGTCGCCATATACGCGCGAATGTGATCTATTTTGCTATTAAGACTGCATATGCAGTATGCTTTATTGGTGTGCGCTTCATCGCGGCATATCCAATTTTTAAAATATGGCTGCTGTAGCCAGCAATCACGAAATTTTTGTTTGTACGAATCTTTCGGCATTATTTAACTTTAACTTCCGGAAAAGGCCAAATCGGCATCACTGTTGTTGGGCCCGCTTTGCTACTTTTTGTTGGTGTAATTGATTTAAAAAAACAACAACTAAGCAAAACTTGGTGCGTCTAGAAAAATTTGGCACACCAGAAAATGTTGTGGGGGTGGATTTGCATACTTAACTTAGACAAATCGATAAAACTCAGATCACGCAGTCAGTGGTTTACACGTTGTACAGTGAAGTCAATTTTTGACTAATTTTGAAGTATTAATTTATAATACTTACTTTAAATTAAGTTGTTAATTTGATTTGTTTATAATAATAAGTCGACTTAAGACTTAATAATTGAAGCAACATTATATATAGTTGGATAAGGACTACTGAGGAAACCACAATAAAAAGCAAGTGGAAACCTTGCAGTCGGACGCAATCGACTGCGCTATACTCGATACCAGTAAAAAGAGGCCTGATTGCAAAGGTGTACGGATGCGGCAGGGGTAAAAGCTGACTCAAAAATTCTGATACAGATGGGCATGCCACCAGCTATCTTCCTTCCAAATTTGGTGACACTAGCTCAAAGTTTGTTAAAGGTGGGGGAAGAGGGGCTTTGCGCGTTATGGGTGGGCATGGCATCCAAATTATTCCTGCCGATCTTTTTGGGATGTCACTTGCTATTTTCCTACCTAATTTGATGACTCTAGCCCAAAGTTTGTTAAAGGTTGGGGAAGGGTGCTGGGGGCGTTTAGCTCAAAAACTATGAAACATACACGCATTCCCGTTTTTAACGAAAAGTTGGGGCGGCTGGGGTTGGCTAGGGCGGTATGGGTGGGCGTGGCATCCAAAGTTTTGATGCAGTTTTTTGGAGATCGTCATCACTTATCTTGGCGCAAAATTTGGTGGATCGAGCTTAAAAACTGAGGAAGTTATAGGCGTTTTTGATTAAAAACCGCGGGGGGCTGGGAGCGGAATAGGTGGGCGTGGCACCACAATTTTTCGGGGATGCCAAAATTTCCCACCAAATTTGGTAACTCTAACTGTAAGGGTGTGCGGAATAGGTGGAATTGTCGATTTTGAGTTATCGAATTTATCAATTTGCCAGCCCCCCAGTTATTGTAAAGCCCCAATCTTGACACTTTAATTTACTATGCCATATATAAAGAGAATTGGAAAGTTTCAAGTCTTTAGCTTGAATTGTGTGGAAAAACGTTACGTTCATACAGACAGACGGACAGACAACATGACGGACATACTCCTTATATACTCTTTACCTTCGGTACCGAGTATAATGACGCGCCTCAATGGTGGCGTGGAAAAGAGAATGTTAAATACTTTGCTTTAATATTTTGTGAAATATTTTCTAATTTATTTATTTTATAACTTCTGTTGCTAAAATTTTTATAAACTATCCGCGCAGCGAAGTAAGCGGGCCACTTACTAGTGATTTTATATGATAGCCGCTGCTGCCCTCGATAGTGCCAGCGATAGTATAAGACCATCGATTGTCAATTAGTATAAGCCATCGGTTGTCCGATAGTTCCATCGATTGTTTGCTCACCTGAGAAGCACAGCGCAAGTGAAACAAATCCATATGCACATGCTATCAGCTATCGCATTCGCTCACACTGCTTACATCACTAAACTAAAATACACATAAAACACACATTTGAAAAAAATTAAATTATGACCATATTATGAATTATACATCTTAATGAAATTTCAACACTTCGAAGATAACAATCATGACCGTATACGAAACGAAAGTAAATTAAGTCTATTTTATAATGAGAAAAAAATATAAAAAATATTCGCTGGTGAGTTTTTTTTAGCAATATGCAATTTAAAAATTAATGATTTTTGCCCTTGTTTTTTGCCTTAAAAAGTTATATATTTGCCAAAAGTATATAAAATTTGAATGTAGGAATGTTTGTTAAACTCATCTTAACTTATTTTTTCAAAAGCAGAGTAATTGATGAATTATTGAGATTGCTAGAGCAACTTAAAGCCTTCGAAATGAAGCAAAAATATGCATATTTTTGGTCTCATTTTTTTTAACAGAAAATGTAATCAAAACATATATAAGTATAATTTTATTGTAAGTTTGAAGCCTTGGCTTTAAAATGAAATTAATTTGAGGAAAATTGATTCATTAGTAGTTCATGAGCAATAATCAATTTTGTGTGACTCTCATATTACAACAACAAGTTTTTTTTTAGATTGAGACCTCATTTACGAAAGGTAAGACGTATTCTACGTCAAAAATGTTTGACTCATTGCAGTCCTATGGTTAGTATCCAAATGTATTTTTAAAAATGTTTCCTGTAGTCGTTTTTTACCAAAAATTTTGATGGCATTAGTGCTTGAGACAGTTTCTCAACAACACCCCACCATGTGCTTTACTATCGAGAAGATTTGTTCCGTAGAACATCATCTCCATCCTGCTTTGCTGCTTAAAACATATCATTGCTTCAAATTGACTTTGTATCTGATTCTAATACAGTGTTGTATTTTGCAGTGATCCATTAAAAAAGGGGGTATTGGAGGCAGGAGGCTCCATTCCAGATCCATTTTGGGGTCAAGTCAGGATCTGGCTACAGCCAAAAAGAAGACGTCTTGGTTGGTTTTCGATGATGTAAAGGTAACCGGTGAATTTTGAGAAAGCTCAGTGGTCCCACGCTGATTGACTCGGTATTCAAGTTCCTTGTATATTGGGCAGCGTCTGTATCTAGATGTGTGATAACCAACGCAGTTCCACATTTTTTTTTGCTTGGAGTCATCTTTGCTTCCTGGGCAGTGTGAAACTACGCATACTGGACGTAAACATTCTGTTGGCTGCTCATATATTGTGCCGGACTGTTGCCATAGTGTGGTTATTTCAGTTATTCTACGGTATTAGATATTTGTTTAATGGGTGCACATCATTTTTCCTAAATGCCTTCGTTTCTAGTAGGCTCTCTGCTCTAGATTTTTTAAGCAGTTTTTTTTTTTTGCATTACTGCGTTACTGAATGCTTGACTGAACTTCAATCTACGATTCCAATGAAACTTTAACAGATGATTGTTACAATTTCTGGATCAAGTTTTAAATTTTATTATTTGACTTATTTCACTTAACTATTGGCTTTGCACATCGAGGTGTATCGATAATTAATCAATTTCTTAGCTCCCAGTAGGCGTAGCGCCCCTATTTGACGCAGATTTGCATCAAACTAAATGCAAAGATTTAAGCCTCTAGCTTTATGGTAAGAAAGTTGTGTTCACACACAGACGCCATGAAGGTCGCTGCACAAAAGCAATTACCTCTTCTAACTTCGGTGTAAGGGTATAATTATGGAAGTAACTGGGATTTATGATTTACTTACTGTTGGGCCAATAGACAATATGCAATCTTCAGTCATCAGGCGTAAAGTACATCCAGTGATTGGATATATAATGTTGCTGCTAAAGGAGCAATATCCGACGTCAAGTAACGCACGAAATGCTAGGTATTTGGGCCTATAATATAAATTGTTAATTTGTAGAATTAATTTTTATCATTTAAATACAAATTGTAAACTTTATGTCCGCTAATTTTTTTAATCTTTCGTCTTATGCCATGTTTAGACATGAAAAATTAATCTCGTGTTTACGATAATCTCCCTGCGATAATCTTATGCGTTCACACAACAAAAATCTGATTCGCGTTAGATTAAGTTTGACAGTTGTTTGTTTACATTTATAAATGAACAAAATTAAATAGCAAACAGCAGAAATTAACCGCCATTTCCTCATGGATATGCGAGTTTTTCCTAGCAGATCGTAGTTGTTGCAATCTGCTCTGCCATATCTCGATGAGGCAGATTTCTGCCCCATCCCACCAATTTATCCTTTTCTTTTTTGCTGCCATAACTTACAAATTGCAAATAAAACAACAACAAAATATCAGCTGTTCGTTTAAGTTTTCATAGCAATCAGCTTTAAAAGGCAAAAAACAGCGCCATCTGTCGTTTATGTTGAACAAACACAGGGTTGCATTGACGCTAATAAACTAGATTAGAATTTAATCTCGTCAATGAGAGGATTAGGCGGCGTTTACAATGTCAGCGTGAGATTGGATTAAAGCTTTTACCAACCTGAGACGTACGCTGGTAGTTTACAATGTCAGCGTGAAAGTATGTTCGAATTTTCGAAATCAGCTGTTAGCCGTCTATGAGCTGTGAACAGCTGATGATTGTTTCATTTTTGTGGCAAAAATTTTTAAAGTGATTGAAAACCGGAAGCAGAATTGTTTATTTATTAAAAAATGAGAAGAAGACAACAACAAACAATTTTACTAGCTCATCATACAATGATGATGCAAGCAGCTGTTGCTGCTGCTGCTGAACTTGAAGAGGAGCAGCCGCAGGGAAGTGCTCGACGGTGTTGGGCGCGAGAGCATTTGATGCAGCGGGATAGGCTCGGGCATGGGCAAAATCTTTGTAAAGAGCTGTTGCGGGATGATGAAACGTTCTTTAATTTCACAAGGATGAACATAGAACAGTTTGAACTTCTTCTTTCACTTGTGGGATCGGATTTGGCGAAGTTTTCGATAAGAAAGCCAATTGCAGAGCGCGATAGGCTTATGATTACATTGAGGTAAATATAAGATTTTATTTGAAAAATGTGCATACATATAATAAACTAATTTTGATTACTAGATTTCTAGCAACCGGATCGTCGTACAGTGCCATTGGCTACTCTTTCCGCGTGGCCAAGTGCACTGTACACAATATAGTAAAGGAGACGACCGCTGTTATTTGGAATCGCCTAAATGAAAAAATTATCCCAAGGCAAACAAACTCTGACCTTAAGCGAATTGCAGATGATTTTTATTCCTGCACTGGTCTGCCCAACTGTATAGGCGCATTAGACGGAAAACATTGTGCTATCCAAGCACCAGCAAACAGTGGCAGTTTGTATTTTAATTACAAAAAGACATTTTCTATTGTCCTGCTTGCTGCTTGCGATAGCCAGTGCAACTTCACTGTTGTCAATGTTGGTGCATATGGCTCGGAGTCAGATGGTATGCTTTTTTAAAATTAATTTAGCCTAGTTATTATTATTTTACATTAATATTATTAATTTTACATTAGGAGGAATCTTGCGTCGCTCGGGCTGGGGGAAAATGTTGCTAAATAATGAGCTGCCAGTGCCAGAACCTTCTCCATTGTCACAAGCGAACAAATTACTAGAACTTACCAGTCATTTTGAATTCTACTACAATTGTGTTCCATAAATCCTCCCGAAGCAGCTTGTTCTTATACGCTTTGGACGTTACGCTCCACAAGCAGTCATGCCCTTGCACCACTTCAATGAAACGTGCTGTTGTTTGTTCATCCATTTTTTTATTTAATTTGATTGTAATAAAATAATAAAAATGAAATAAACGCAATTCGAACAATGCAATCAGCTGATTCGAACACAGCTAACACACGTGAAATGGTGCGAAAATTAAACGATTTGCTTTTTTACATAACATGGATTTTATTGTTATATATTCGTTAATACAATATGTACTAAATGAATATTAAATAGTGAATTCTATTAACATTTACCTCTGTATTAAGTAAAATAGAGGTAAAAACATTGGAGCTTACGAAGATGCGACACCTATTGACAGCCATTTTGAGTAAAATAGAGGTTAGAGCTTTGGTGCTTTCAAGCACATGTTGCTAATTTCGAAAATGCGACACCTATTGACAGCTTTTAAAACTCCATTTTCGAATAGCTTTTTGCTGAGATGCAGATGAGACCGGTTACAGATTGGAAATGAGGGAGACAAACTTATGTGAAAAATAGGTGTGTCAGACTGAAACAAAACATTTTCCAATCTCACGCTGACATTGTAAACGCCGCTTTACGTTTGACAGTTTTTGTATGAGTTAATCACACGATTATATGAAGATTAGTGCTTTAATCTCGTTAATGACCCTAATCGCACGATTAAGTGCTATGTCTGAACAAGGCATTAGTTGGTTATTGTGATCAGCGACATAATTAAAATAATATTACAAAACTTTAATTAAAATTAAGTAAACCCAGAAAAACCTAATCAGACTAGCGTCGGATTAGTAGTTAGTGGAGAAAGGATCGATCCTTTTAGTACTGGAATTGAAGCCTCCAAGGAGACAAGGAAAAAGCTTGTTTTAGTCAGAGCGTATAACACAAAATGGTTCAAGGGGGAAAAAGTTACGTACATATATTATCGGCCACATCACTCACATAATAAATACTGCCATTCCGTCATCCACTTTCCCAGAGCAGTGGAAACTGGCAAAAATAATACCAATCCCAAAACTAAACAATGAGTTCAGGCCGATTGCTATACTGCCGTTCTTATCAAAAGTATTTGAAAAACTTATGACAGGACAAATTAGTAACTTCTTTAATGTAAACTCGCTTCTGACCCAAAAGAAATCTGGCTTTAGGGCAAATATGAGTTGTACAACGGCGATCTTAAAGGTAGTTGAGGACTTGACTATAGTCTAGACTACAGCAAAGCATTTGACACGGTAAATCACGAAATTCTCTTGAGGATGTACTATTTTACGCCAACCACAATTAAGTTAATGTCCTCATACTTAAAAAATAGGAAACAAGCCGTTGTAACTCCGAGTGCGACTTCAAGCTTAATGTCAGTCCCGCAGAGATCTATACTAGGACCTCTCCTCTTCTCAATTTACATAAATGATTTGCCCTGCTCTGTCCAACTGTGAAGTACATATGTATGCTGATGATGTTCAAATGTATGTCAGTCGTTCCATTATTCAAATAAATAAGTGTATTGAATCGTGCAATTAAGATATGTTACGTCTAATACGGCGTTTACACTGGCACTGCATATTTGAAGAAGTGCGTTAAGGGCAACAAGCAGCTTTTTTCCCATACAAAAAGTAGTGGTGACAAAGAGTTGAGTTAAGTTTAGATGCAGTTGCTTGTACTCGATATACATTCGGTTTACTCAAAAGTGCTGCCCATTTAGGTATATAATCGGCTATATTTTTGAACTATCACCACTCGATAAATGTAAACAATAGAAATTGTCACAAATTAGCAAAAATGTCTCGACAAAACGGTAAGTTAAGTGTTTTGTATGCTTTACATTTTGAATCATTTCAACCAAATTATACAGGTGATACATTGCATTAAAACAATATTAGATATTTGTATTAATAATCAAAATTTTGCAGACTTCTCCCACCTAATTGAAGAAGACCACAGCAGCACAACAGAAACCGACACCTCAACTACAGAGACGCCTTCACAACCAAAGCGACTAAGAAATGATAAAATGGATAAAATTATTGAAATAGAGAAGGAAAAGTTGGAATTAATGAAGAGTATGGCAGATCGCACTAAAAATTTTCAAAAAGAAATGCTTGAGTTAATGAGGGCGAATAACAATTAAATATAAATGCTTTTTATTTAATAAATTGAATTAAATTTTTTAAATGGAATTATTGTTGAGGAATACCATCGCAGATGCAATCATACATAATTTGTTATTATTCATAACTTTAAAATTATGTTTAACAAAAATTGTTACAAAATTTTTCGACTTTTACAAACTCAAAGCAAAACACAGCTGTTGACGCTTAACTCAATAACTCACTTTTGAGCCAATGTAAACACCAATTCTGAGTTATTAAGTCGATGACGATATCGATAGCAAACTCACTGTAATGTAAACGCCCTATAAGTGTGTGGGCTAAGGACAATGGTTTGTGCATAAATCCCTCAAAATCTAAGTGTTTAGTTATTTATAAAAAGTACCTCAATACTGATAATCATACTAAACTAATAATAGAAAATAAATGTATAGATTTTGTTGACAAAGCCGTAAATCTCGGAATTACATTAAACAGAACCCTGGCCTGGAATGACCAGGTAAATAAAGCTGTGGGAAAAACGTATGGAGCCCTCCGAAAACTTTCCCCGACCCAGCAATATTTACCAATTGAAAAAAGAACAATGATCGCAAAAACCCTACTGTTACCCATACTGTTTTACGGAATTAGAATTTTTGGCAAATGCGATGCAGCAAACCTACATAAACTCAAAGTAACTTTTAATAATATTGCTCGTTACATGTATGGGCTGAAAAGAACTGACCACATAACTGACTATACGAAGATGCTTTTTGATCTTAATTTTGCACATTTAAAAGACCATAAAATATTAGTTCTCCTGCATAAAATAATCTTTACTAAAAAACTCGGCTATTTGTATGACGTCTTAAGATTTACTGCATCACAAAGAATAAACAACCTAATAAGTTTACGAACCAAACTAGCATGCTCAAATAGGCAATTTTATGTTTCTGCTGTTCGACTCTGGAACCAATTACCAACAGATTTAAAAAGTGCCAAAAGCGCACCTCTGTTTAGAGTTTAGTTGAAAGCACACTTAGGCTGAAACAACACATAAAATAAAATATCTAGATTTATAAGTCACAATAAATTGTTAAATAATAATTAGATTTAATTTTAATTAAACAATGCTATAAATATTCAATTGATAATTAAACAGAAAATTATACCTTTAGAAACAGTACTTAATAGCCCTAATACTTGAAAAGATAATTGTTATTGAAGATTTAAACATAAAATAGGTTATAATATATGATATTAAGTAATGATAAAACAATGTGACTAGTGCCCTAATGTATATGTAAGTGATAATACTTGTAGCACTAGGAAATGCAAACAAACAAATAAATAAAAAAATATATAACTGGGTCATTTTATTTAATTCGACTCAAAATAACTGATGAGTTTCACCGTTAAGTAGATTAGTAATTAATAATAATCCATGCATAGTTCTACGGTTTAATATAGAGGAATGATTTATTATATGGAGTCTGCTTGAAAACGGGGGTAAGTCAACTCCAGGAAACCAGTTAAAACTTCTAAGAGCGAATAGAAGAAATTTCTTCTGCACAGATTCAATTCTATCCTGGTGTATCCCATATTACGGGATACTCAAGGATGTTTTAACCGTTTTTGTGGTGAAACGATCATTGAATTCTTTCGACCACCGCTTGATATAACCAATGAGTTTAATAGCCTTCTTGACGAAATATGAGAGAATGATGCCTAAATCATCAAAGACGCGGTCAAGTGGTAAACCATCAATCAAGTAGTGAACAGAATGGGGGGTACTTCTACAAAAAGACACGACTGTCAGGAGCAGCCGTCAGATCTTCATAAATAATATTAATGCTGTACCACTGCAATTGCCACTACTTTTAAGCTTTGTATGCACATCTCTTATAATTATGTGAATAGTCTAACGATTATGCATTTTGGGCGAAGCTGACACTCGGTCGAGCCACAGCCATTTATCTATATATATAAAAGAGTTCGTCCGCGTTAAAATGGATAGCATATCGGCCTTAACGAAAAGAGCTAGAAGGCTGAAATTTTCACACAATTTTTTATGCAGGTGATGTGTTTGACCTAAGAAAGGAATTTTATTTTGGACAACTCCTTCGAGTACCTCCCATACATTTTGGAGCACTTTTACCCACTCCAAAAACAAAACAAATTACCCATTCCACTACTGCCGCCTGTTTGTCGCACAAGCTGAGAGTTTGATCGCGAGCGAGAATACAAAAACAAAACAAATGCGCAGTGACGCCTTCGCGTCGCACAAGCAAAGTCATAAAAAAAAAGGTTCATACACTCGCAAAAAAGAAACGGATTTCCGCTTCTTAATGAATAAGTGCATTCACATATAAGTGAACAATGCGCTTGAAAATAATTTTCAATATTTTATGTACATGTATCTTTTCGCACAGTGCACATTGTTTTTTTTTTCAAATTTGTGTGCCTTTGACAATTGATTTACGACCCAAGTAGCGTTTGTTGTTGTTGTAAGTGTTGTTGTTGGGCCCGCACTGCTACTTTTGTTGGTGTCATTGATTTAAAAAAACAACAACAACAACAAAACAAAACTTGGTGCGTCTAGAAAAATTTTGCACACCGAAATACATATGTATGTTGTGGGGGTGGATTTGCCTACTTGCTGCTAATATAACTTAGACTAAACGTAACACACTTAATTAATAATATACAATTTCGAACAAGTAAAATAGGTTCGTACACTTGCAAAAAAAGAAACGGATTTCCGCTTCTTAATGAATAAGTGCATTCACATATAAGTGAACAATGCGCTTGAAAATAATTTTCAATATTTTATGTACATGTATCTTTTCGCACAGTGCACATTGTTTTTTTTCTCAAATTTGTGTGCCTTTGACAATTGATTTACGACCCAAGTAGCGTTTGTTGTTGTTGTAAGTGTTGTTGTTGGGCCCGCACTGCTACTTTTGTTGGTGTCATTGATTTAAAAAAACAACAACAACAACAAAACATAACTTGGTCCGTGTAGAAAAATTTTGCACACCAAAATACATATGTTGTGGGGGTGGATTTGCCTACTTGCTGATAATATAACTTAGACAAAACGTAAAACTTACATTAATAATATACAATTTCGAACAAGCAAAGGCCGTTCACATTAGTTTTTACACAAATCTATGTACGTTGTTCGTCCCAAACTCAAAGAGCCGCTTAAAATTTAACAGAGTGCGCGCGTTGCTCTTATGATAATTAGATAATTTCAAATCTCGCTCCGATCATGCTCCTCTGTTGTTGCTCATTTACGTTCACTCTATATTTTATGTGCGCGCTTTGCATGTCAATCATAAAGTTCAATAACCCTCCTTCAAAATCCTCCGCACACACTAAGTCAAAGCTAAAGGCTAAAGTACGTGTGAGTTTAGGCTATGCAATTCACTTAACTGCAGCCTCTTAGATATGTTTTGCTTTGATTCAGTGCGTGCGAAGAAGGCAGCGATACTACGCTCTTTTTTTGACTTGCAGAGCGCGCGTATACATAAGAGAGTGATCCGAAATCATAATACAAAAAATACCGATGACGCATTGCGCATAAATAGCTGTTTTGCGTGACGTCACATGTGACAGGTTGGGTATGATTTTCATATTGCATATGGCTGTTGATGCTGATCAAGAATATATCTACCTTTTATGGGGTCGGAGATGCTTCTTTTTGCCTGTTACATACTTATGCACAAAACAATTATACTCTTTTTTACCCATTTCAGGGTATAAATATAACTGTGAATGCAAAAGATTTGTTGTTGCTGTTTTTGTCGATCGCTTCAGGCTTATTATAAGCCGTTGTATGCACACACGAATTTGAAACAACAAAGGAGGACTAAGAGGAATGCGATTGGCTTAAGAGCATGAAAATGTGATATTGTTCTGTAGATGAGATCAATTCACATAAATAACAGTAACTCTTTCACTCTAAGGGAATTTTACAATTTTTACTTTAGTGTGCCATTTGCGCATTGCTTCATTTTATTTCTAAAAGTGATACAAGAATGAACATACAAAATTATTGGGGTGCTTTGCCTGCTACAGTTTTATATGCTTTCCCTGCCACAGTTTTATATGCAGCCGCTGCAGCCACAGCAGCAACAGTTTCAGCTATCTTCCTTCCAAATTTGGTGACACTAGCTCAAAGTTTAGGTGGGGGAAGGGGGGCTGGGCGAGTTATGGGTGGGTATGGCATCCAAATTATTCCTGCAGATCTTCTTGGATGTCAATTGCTATCTTCCTACCAAATTTGGTGACTCTAGCTCAAAAATTGTAAAAGGTTGGGGAAGGGTGCTGTGGGCGTTATGGGTGGGCCTGGCTACAAAATATCTTTGGCTGTCGCTACCAGTTATGGACGCGGCATCCAAAGTTTTGATGCAGTTTTTTGGGGATCGTCATCACCTATGTTGGCGCAAAATTTTGTGGCTGTAGCTCAAAAACTGAGGAAGATAAAGTCATTTCTGATTTGAAACTGCGGTAGGGCTGGGGGCGGAAAGGGTGGGCGTGACTCCAAAACTTTAATGCAGATCATTGGGGTTCATTACTAGCTATCTTTCTACCAAATTCAGAGACTCTAGCTCAACAACTCTGAAAGATACACGCATTCCCGTTTTTAACGAAAAGTTGGGGCGGCTGGGGTTAGCTTGGGCGGTATGGGTAGGCGTGGCATCGAAAGTTTTGATGCAGTTTTTTGGGGATCGTCATCACTTATCTTGGCGCAAAATTTGGTGGATCGAGCTTAAAAACTGAGGAAGTTATAGGCGTTTTTGATTTAAAACCGCGGGGGGCTGGGAGCGGAATGGGTGGGCGTGGCTCCACAATTTTTCGGGGATGCCAGTAGCTATCTTCCTACCAAATTTGGTAGCTCTAACTGTAAGGGTGTGCCGAATAGGTGGATTTTGAGTTATCTAATTTATCAATTTGCCAGCCCCCCAGTTTTTGTAAAGCCCCAATCTTGACACTTTAATTTACTATGCCATAGATAAAGAGAATTGAAGAGTTTCAAGCCTTTAGCTTGAATTAAGTGGAAAAACGTTGCGTTCATACAGACAGACGGACAGACAACATGACGGACATACTCCCAATATACTCTATACCTTCGATATCGAGTATAATGACGCGCCTGATTCTCTACCTCAATGGTGGCGTGGAAAAGAGAATGTTATTTACTTTGCTTTAATATTTTGTGAAATATTTTCTGATTTATTTATTTTATATCTTCTGTTGCTAAAATTTATATAAACTATCCGCGCAGCGAAGTAAGCGGGCCAGTCTAGTATAATATAGACTTACATAACTAGTTACATATTTGCATAAGTGCTATAATCAACAAAGTTCAATTTATATTTTTAATTCGTTGTTACTTATTTTGAACATTAATAGTTGCCAAAAAAAAGAATGGTAACTCAATATTTGGAGGCCCCGGCGAGATATAACAACTCGCATTCGCGTTGTTGATTATTAAAGTGCATTTATAACGCAAAGTGACTGGTGGTTTTTTCATCTATTGAATTATAATTACACACGCGCGGCGTGGAAATAACTGGTAACTGGGCGTTCTGTTAGGGTTCATTCGTTTCATGTTCATGCTAAGAATCACCACAACGGTCAATGACCCTTAAGGCTTGTTGTCGCAAACAACGGAAACCGAAACTGATTTTCGGTTTCGGTCGGTGGCTGATTTTGCGTGGGTTGCGACATACAACTAAAACTGAAACCGAACGTAATAACGGAATAACGGAATATTTCTGTTCAGTATCGCGGAATTTATTGTGCCTCACGCTGTACAAAGCTTCGTTCGATTTTAAGAACTCTATCAATTTTTCCTCATCCTTCACACTTAATTTTACTTTCGATATTTTTGCAATTATCAATTGTTTACGCATAAAAAACATACAGAAATGACCAGCGTTAAGTCGGCTGCGTTTCTAGAAATCAGCTGATCGCAAATTAGAGGAACACAAAATAAATAATCGATAGGCAGCAACCGAATAAAGTCAAAAGTACTTGTTTCGGTTTCGGTTGCAAATGTACTGATTTCGGTTTCGGTTTCTGTTGTATGCGACAACAAGCCTTTACTCTCCTCTTTGTGCTTATTGCAATTACTGCTTTCTATCGCTGTTAGTTGCTAGCAATACAGCTAGAGAAAATCATAAAAAATGCATTGCTATTATTTCTTTTTTATGTATTTTATTTTTAAATTATTCAACAAAACGTTTTCCAACTCTAAATTTAAAAATAATTAAAAAATAACATACATAACAAAGAAATAATAGCAAGGCATTTTTTATGAACAGTCAATAAATGATATACAATTGCCACGCACACATTTTATTTGGATATGCATAGATGTACAAAAACAGCCAAGTTTCAGTTTGGCAATTGCTGGTCATTCATACTCTTTCAAACTTTTAATTCTATGACACTAGCCAACAATTATGCAATACAGTTAAGTAAAGATGCACACAATTACAAATAAGTTACAGTCCATATGAAACTTTTTGACACGAAACTAGTTCAAGAACACTATTGTTTACATCCTTAATTGTTTTTTTTGGTTTATATTTAGAGTGTTCACTTTGTGTAGCAAATATGCAAAAGTGTAAGCCATCCCAACAACAATTTGTACAGAATGAAGTTTGCACTTTTTGATAGACCCCTAAGACTAAAAAATCGTTGCATCAGTTCTAAACAATGATGCGGCAGGGGTGTATGCTG
This sequence comes from Scaptomyza graminum, assembly GCA_018901835.1. Lineage (NCBI taxonomy): Eukaryota > Metazoa > Arthropoda > Insecta > Diptera > Drosophilidae > Scaptomyza > Scaptomyza graminum. Next base: position 52,394 of record JAEIFL010000324.1, read on the forward strand.
CCTCAAAAATTTTCTGATGTACAGTCGAACTTCCATATAACGAACTCCCATATAACGAATTTTTCCATATAACGAATTAATTTCGCGAACACTGCTTTTTTGTTCAACTTTCAGTGTGATTTGTTCTCCATATAACGAATTTCCCTATAGCGAATATTTCTTTATTACGAATTTATTTTCAGGCCGTAGCTCGTACGCTCATGCGTTTTCTATTCCCTATAACGAATTTTTTCGTTATTGCATTTTATTGTACGAATTACGTTGAGAATGCGAAAACAAAACAATAACACATTCTTCATTTACCATTTTGTTTTCGTGTTATGTTTTGCTTATTCTCCGATCTTCGCTGCACAGTTTTTATGAACATTTTTTACTGCTCAGTGCACGTCGAAGATGTATGTAGATGCAGACGTAGATGTTGTTGTTGGGATTACTCCGTTATTTTTTAGAGGCACCAAAGCAAAGAATAACGGATTGTGGTCAACTGTATTTAAAATAGTTGTACACATTGTAGGAAAGTGAAGATTTGCGCGATTCTTCAGTTGACTTGGGGTCCGAAAGCAAGCAAAATGTCCAAAATGTTTTAAATGAAACTACATACTTAAATCACACAAGTTTTCAAACATTTCTATATAACGAAATTTCTATATAACGAAGTATTTTCTTGTCCCCTTCGGATTCGTTATATGGAAGTTCGACTGTATATGCATTAGAGCGGGTCAAATTTTTTACCTGCCGGGAGTATAGCAAAAACACAATCTACGGCAAATTCTAAGAAACTTTTCCCAAGAAACTGTGGGTCGGAGATCGATTTCGAGCCAGCGGTTTTTTGATTGAAAATTTTTATAAGCGAAAATGCAAAAATATGTGACATATCATCAAAAAATCGATTGAGGGTGATGGAAAACTGGTTTGCATCGTTCTCAAAACAACTTGTTTGAACAGACATTTTCTTCTTCTTTCAAATAAGGCCAAAATATATAGAAAAAATAGGTGTTCAGGCGGTAAAGTGCCTCAAAATATAAATATTATCACTGGAAGCACAGAAATTATGACCAGGACGGTTGAAATTGATGGAAAGCCGACCTGCGTCGTTCTTAAAAACCATTTTTAAGAGAGATATATTTTCTTTTCTTTTCGAATTTTTATTAATATTCTGAAAAACATAAAAAAAAGGGTTCAATAGCTGCTGTACCTTTTTACTTCAAACTTAAGAAAAGAACAATTGATTTTTTTTTAATAATATTTTTGAAATGCTCTATTCAACAACAAGAAATAAAACGATTAAATATACATAGGTTTTAACGTTTGAAAGAATAAAATTAAGAACTAGACCTCAAGTCTCTCTTGCTTTCAATTCTTGGTATTCTGGCTCGGCTTTGTAAAGTAACGTTCATTATATCATCACGATTTTCTTTAACTGCTCGTCTGGATACAGTGGTACACAATTGCACAAGTCGCTCAGTTCCTTGTATATGAGCGGGAATCCTCGGATCAGGTCTTGGTGGATCGTCAAACTCCAAATATTTTAAATGGTGTTCATATGGAATATTGGCAGTGAATGGCGGCTCAAATAAAATGCTTTCGTAATCCAAATTAATCATATCGACGTAGTCCGAGCAATTAAAATTTTTTCGACGGTTTCTTGTAAGTCCTTACTTCTTCGGGGTTTAAAAGCTTATCGCGATAGAAAATGATTTTTTTGATGCATTTCTCACATATAGATTTTCTGCTATCAAAGAGCATCGTTAAAAGAACATTTTCAGAATGTGCAAAGTAGGAATTGTACTGCACAACATTATTTACAATAGTTCTAAGCTTTTCTGGCAAATATTTGGTTGACTGTATAAAATTAAATAACAAAGAACTTCCGTACACAGCTGAATTGTAGTACTTTACATTGAAATACATAGGTACGTAAGCTTTTATAATGTATTCTGTGTGTTTTCAAGCCTTCAGTTGGTGAATTCGTCGCCACATACAGTCTTAAAACTCTGCTGGCCTTCGTCAGCCACCGCGAATGACAAATCGGGCCCGGCTTAATATTGGCCAAGTCCTCTGAGCACAAACCACTGCTAACAGCATTAGCTATGCGATGCAAGTATTTTACGTCAGTAGAAAGTGTTTGTCCAACACTGGCATCTATCCTTGGTGGCATGTTTCCCAACGAAATAGGCACAAAATCAGCAACAACCTGCGAGAAAGTATTTTTACAAAAAGTAATTGAAAAATAATTGTATTTTTATAACATAAAAAATTCTATTAAAGTTAAAAACTTTAAAATTGTACCTTACCTGTTGCTGGTCGCACGTTTCTATTAGCTTAGCTAGTTTTCCAGTGGAGCTTCTTGGTCCTGTTGACATCGATTTTTCAATTTCGGCAAAGAAATGCCGGAACGGCAACTCATTAAAATGGAGCAAACAAACAAACCAATGTAAAGGTCTACCCAAGGAGATTTCGAACCTCCGCAGTATTCCATTCTCAGTGCCAGTATTGGCAGGTTCACCATCAGAGCAGATACCAATCAAATTGGTAAGCGGGAAACCTTTTTCTTGAAAAAATTCATTCAATTTTTTGTGCTTAATGTCAGCGGTTTCACCGTTAACTATAACGTGGCCCAAGAACTCGGGTTGAGGCTCCTTAGCTACAACTAAATGTGACTCTTTTGTAGATCTGGTATGGCATTTGCCACCCATTTCTGATATGGATAACGAATTATCTTTTCTGCCATCAAAAGAAAATGCAATTATATCCGAGTTGTCGTGCCGTTGTCTACGCGAAAGTGCCTGCTTTTCTTTCTTTCACGAGCGACTTTGGCTTTGTCCATTATAATGAAGTTTCCCATATTATCTTTTACATCAAAGTCTTTAAAAAGTGCAGTAGCCAAAAATGATGCGACTCTGTCAGATATGCCGAATCTATCGCAAGCTGTTGCAAAATTAAGTGCATCAAATCTTTCCGTATACGAACCCCGCTTTGTGGGATGTTCTTGCGGTGGAGCAGGTGCTTGAAAATTAAAATCTTTATCGACGTCCATATCTGAGGGGCAAGGCCTGAACGATAAGTCTTCAGAAGCTGTTGGCTGGCTTGTCACCAATGTCTGCAAGTCATAAAATTCGGCAACACCTTCAGGAATAGTCAGATTTCTCTTGGTGTGCTGATCGAGCATTAATTCTTTTAAGCGGTCAGGCATTAATCCACAGGAACAAGAACGCGTTTGCAGATCGCATTTACACTTGCCTATATAAAATAAGTCGTTTTTTGTCTTTAAGAAGGCCTTGTAACTTTCAGATGTAGGTTTGTCTTTGATTTTTTTTTGTATTTATTGAGTAAAGCATTAAGCTTTTTCACAACACTTCGTTTATCGTTCAGCGCAATATTTAACTTTTGCCATAAGCCAATCAATCTATCAGCAACTTCCGTGGTAAAATGCCCATAAGAAAACATTTTACTTTGACTTTTTGATCGATCGCTCAAAAGAAAATAGTACCTTAGAACATCGCCCCCGGTTGGTAGATTAAGCTCGCTTAAATCGCTCGGCATTCCAAAAACACTATACTTTTGATTTGGCATATGATCTAAACTGGAGTCGGAATTAATATACGAAAATAAATCAACGTTTGAATTCGAAGCACCAATTGACATCGCCGAAACATCCATGTTCAAAAATTATATTGGACTGAAAAATCACTTTACGGAAAAAATAGTTTACACTTATCTCTGAAGCTAATTATGGAACTATTCCATTGGAAATAATGTAACGAAAGCTCTCTTACTAAGCGGCGATCGCTGATGGGCAGTGCTGCCAATTCCGCTTTTTTCCCGTCAGATCTGGCTTTTCAAAACGCGATTGCGGGAAAAATTTTCAGATAGTTTATGGGACAGCTTTTTTTTCTGTATGAGTCATTTGGTATCATTTATATGTAAATAACTTTTTTAGCGTTATTTTTTCGCCAATCTGATTTATTTTGCTGAAAAAATTTTGGCAGCACTGCTGATGTGCGCTCGCTTAGATAAGTCGCTCTCATTACGCTTTCTAACATCAGTCTCGTTTTGCTTATCAGCGCTTCTGCTTACAGTGATAATATTTATATTTTGAGGCACCTTACCACCTAAACACCTATTTTTTCTATATATTTGGGCCTTATTTGAAAGAAGAAGAAAATGTCTGTTCAAATAAGTTGTTTTGAGAACGATGCAAACTAGTTTTCCATCACCCTCAATCGATTTTTTGATGATATGTCACATATTTTTGCATTTTCGCTTATAAAAATTTTCAATCAAAAAACCACTGGCTCGAAATCGATCTCCGATCCATAGTTTCTTGGGAAAAGTTTCTTAGAATTTGCCGTAGATTGTGTTTTTGCTATACTCCCGATCGATTTTTTTTGGTCCATACAAATTGACCCGCTCTAATATGCATATATCCCACTAGCTATCATCCTTCCAAATTTGGTGAAACTATCTTTAAGTTTGTTAAAGGTGGGGGAAGAGGGCTGGGGGCGTTATGGGGTGGCGTATTATCCAAATTTTTAATGCCAATCTTTGGGGGATGTAAATTTTTATCTTCCTACCAAATTTGGTGACGCTAGCTCAAAGTTTGTAAAAGGTTGGGGAAGGGGGTCTGTGGTTGGTATGGGTGGGCGTGGCTCCAAAACTTTGATGCAGATCTGTGGGGGGTCATTACTAGCAATCTTCCTACAGAATATGTTGACTCTAGCTCAACCACTCATACACCCATTCCCGTTTTTAACGAAAAGTTGGGACGGATGGCAGTGGCTAGGGTGGTATGAGTGGGCGTGGCATCCAAAGTTTTGATGCAGAACTTTAGCGGTCGTCATCACCTATCTTGTCGCAAAATAACGTGGCTCTAGCTCAAACACTGAGGCGTTTCTGATTTCAAGCTGCGGGGTGGCTGGGGGCAGAATGGGTGGGCGTGGCACCAAAATTTTTGATGCAATTTTTTTCGGTGATGCCAGTAGTTATCTTCCTACCAAATTGGGTAACTCTAACTGTAATCGAATTTATCGATTTGCCAGCCTCCCAGTTATCGTAGAACCCCAATGTTGACACTTTATCTGTCCCGGCCATAGATAAAGACATTTGCAAATTTTCAAGTCACTAGCTTGAAGGGTGTCGAAAAAAAGTTGCGTTCATACGGACGGACGGACAGACACCATGACGGACATTCTGTCTGTCTGTATGAACGCAACTTTTTTCGACACCCTTCAAGCTAGAGACTTGAAACTTTGCAAATGTCTTTATCTATGGCCGGGACAGATATAGTTCTAAGATTGGGGCTCTTCGATAACTGGGGGCTGGCAAATCAATAAATTCGATAACTCAAAATCGATAAATCCACATATTCTGCACACCCTTACAGTTAGAGTTACCAAATTTGGTAGGAAGATAGCTCCAGGCATCCCCGTAAAAATTGCATCGCCCACCCATTCCGCCCCCAGCCCCTCCAATCTTTTAAATCAGAAACGCCTATATCTTCCTCATTTATTGAGTTTGAGCCACCAAAATTTGCGGCAAGATAGGTGATGACGATCCCCAAAAAAAATGCATCAAAACTTTGGATGAAACGCCCACGCATACCGCCCTTGTCCACCCCAGCCACCACAACTTTTCGTTAAAAACGGGAATGCGTGTATCTTTCATAGCGTTTGAGCTAGAGTCTCAAAATTTGGTAGGAAGATTACTGGTATTGACCCACAAAGATATTTTGGAGCCAGGCCCACCCATACCGGCCCCAGCCCCCCTTACCCAACCGTTTACAAAGTTTGAGCTTGAGTCACCAAACTAGGTAGGAGGATAGCTGGTGGCATCCCCATCTGCATCAGAAAAATGTTTGAGGCAACTTACATTCCTGCCGCATCCGTACCCCTTGCAATCAGGCCTCTTTTTACCGGTTTTAATACTGGTATCGAGTATATCGCAGTCGATTGCGTCCGACTGCAACGTTTCCACTTGTTTCACACTGTTTTCGCTTAGTTTCCTTAGATTTTCCCAAGGGCAACATCGTTCCGCGAAAATGGCACAAAAAAGTACGCATAAGACGTTATCAATCGAGCAAAAAAAAAGCATTATTGAGGTGCCAAAACACTTTTTGTAAAGCTTGATTTTTTGTTATTATAATTTTATGTGTGTGTTAAGTTTTTTTTAGTTTGTAAAACGTAAAAATGAATGTACTTATTGTTAATTGGTAGGAAGATCGCAATTGGAGTTCCACAAAGATCTGCATAAAAAATTTGGATGCCACGCCCACCCATAACGCCCCAGCCCCCTTCCCACACCATTTAAAAATTTTGAGCTAGAGTCACAAAATTAGGAAGGAAGATAGCTTGTGGCATCCCCATCTGCATCAGAAAAATTTTGAGGCAACTTTCCCCCTGCCGCATCCGTACCCCTTTGCAATCAGGCCTCTTTTTACCGGTTTTAATACTGGTATCGAGAATATCGCAGTTTGTTGCGTCCGACTGCTACGTTTCCATTCCGTTGGAATCCCTGAATGGCCTTATAAACTTGAAGTTTAGCTTTTAGTTTCATCTTGGACTTTCTGCCGATTAGCCAAAAGTACTGCTTCAGCCTCATTTAAGCCTGATTCCATTTGTGGGCGAGATTCGTACACCATGTGAGTTGCCTTCGTCATCCTTGTTGCACGCATGGGGGCACAGCAAGAGTAACCGGAACTACTGTCAAGAAGCTGCTAGCCTAGCCACCTCACCCACTTGGCTCGCCACTTAAGCCAGAAAATTGCTTCAACTTGAGCCACTTTGAGCCACAGCGTGCCCAGTTTTGTGAAGTATGTATGTTGCCTGGCCTTCTGCATTTTTCAAGTGTTTCCCAAAAAAAGTTAAAAGAGTGCTCAGAGTGGAGAAAAAAAAATATATATACAGGGGTGCCACAGAAAACACTTCCGCCCGAGTTTCACAGCAATTTAATTCCACGGTGCCACAGACCAAAACGCTCACTAGTTTTGAGCGGAAACAAAACGTCGCAAAAACCCTAAAATCTGATGCTGCCACCTAGTCCGATACTGATTTTTTGATGTCAGAGTCAGCAATGCCACATTTCTTGAACAGAATTCGGAGTAATGTATTTTAAAAAAATATATATGGAACCACTTCGGTTTTCCTTTAATTAAGCATTAAAAAATACTTATTTGAAGTTAGAACAATTTTAAGTGCAAAATTCTTTTTACTTGCTGTGCAATTTGTGATACATTTGTGGGCAGTTGTAATTCTGCCAGGTGGCAACGCCTTAAAAGCGGCATCATCTGGAAAATGGCAGACCCAAAACAAACAAAGAAAGAAGAAGAAAACGCGCTCAACATGTAAGTAAATTTAATTTGTTTTCGTAACTATTTTACAATGTGATTTTTCAAGGGGAAAACATCGAAAGAATCGCTAACGGCATATTCAATTTAAAACAACTTCTGTTTAAAACAATTTGGGGATGATTTATGAACAGCTGATTGCTGTCAGGCGGAAATTGTTGCCAGACAATTGGCAGATAGCTTCTAGAGTTGCCGAATATCTTTTAATTGTTTTCCCTCCAAAATTTAAATGTTTTCTTGTGTGTTTATTTGCTAAAAAGCAATCAACTTCTGTGCAAAAACATTAAAAAAGGTTAATAAAATATGAAACCAGTTGAGAGCCCCTTATTCTGATATATTTAGACTACAAAAGGTGCTAAACAAACACTTGGCTAATTTAATCTGGCGTGTTGTCAACCCTTAGCAGCCAAGACCGAATAGGTTTGTGTCCTAACTAAAAGAATGAAATCATTCGGTAATCTGTGGCACCGTGAAATTGTTCGGACGGAATTGCTACAAGCGGAATCAATTCTACTAGCGTTTTCTGTGGCACCCCTGATAAATATAAATATATTATAGTGTGACATTGCAATGAAAATAAGCTCACACATCTATTTACAAAAATAATATTTATGCAGAATGCTAAGTGAAAACTGGGACAATATTTTATTTTATTTTCATGTATACTTTTCATCCCTTGTTTTTAGCTCGAGTTTTTTGTTTGTCCCTGCGTCACGCCAATGGTTAGCTTTAGTTCTTATGCAAAAATAAAAAAAATCTAATGAAAGCGTAGAAAAGAGGCAGCTTGTCCGGCATGGGAGCCCGCGCCGAAATTGTCAGATAGCTCCTTTTGTCGTCTGTCGCTTTTTTGGCGTAAATATTGTAAAAATTTGCTTAAAAGCATTTAGCTGCCTTTTTTTAGTTTGCAAGCTAGATTCTCTAGTGAACTGGCATTGTCCCGTCTAAATAGACGGGTGGACAATTATCCGGACGTAAACAGTCACAATTTCTCAATGTGAATGTTATCTGTTCTGAATTAAATTGACTTTTACTTTCCATTGGAGAAACCATGCTTCAATTAGTCTGAGCCCTGATTGCAGCAGTTGTGCAGCTTCATCTTTCAATGACTTAAGGCCCAGTTACCCGAACTTATCTTGAATTGAATTAGAACGATAAGTTGAACTTGAAGCTGAACTACAAGCGAAAACTTGAAAACCCAAAACTTGAACTTAATGAACAGCTGTTTGTATTTTGTTTGATATTCTCACGAATTTTTTGACATTTTCAAATTTAAGCTCGAGTTTAGGTGCTGTCAGACGAAGCAATTTTTTCGTGCAAGCAATGAACTGTCAAAATCGAAATGTAAACAATTGTAGAAAGCGATTGCACTTCGCAGTCACACGACGCAATATATATATATACACATATACATATACGAACAAGTGGAAACGTTGCAGTCGGACGCAACCGACTGCGATATACTCGATACCAGTATTAAAACCGGTAAAAAGAGGCCTGATTGCAAAGGGGTACGGATGCAGCCGGGGTGTACGCTGCATCAAAGATTGTCTGATACAGATGGGGATACCATCAGCTATCTTCCTGCTAAATTTGGTGACTCTAGCTCAAAGTTTGTTAAGGGAAGGGAAAGGAGGCTGCGGGCGTTTTTGGTGGGCGTGGATCCAAATTTTTGATGCAGATCTTTGTGGAATGCCAATTGCAATCTTCCTACCAAATTTGGTGACTCTAGCTCAAAGTTTTTAAAAGTTGGGGAAGGGGGGGCTTGGGGTAGGCGTGGCACCAAGATATCTTTGGGGGTCACTACCAGTTATCTTCCTACCGATTTTGGAGACTGTAGCTCAAACACCATGAAAGATACACGCATTCCCGTTTTTAACGAAAAGTTGGGGCGGCTGGGGTTGGCAAGGGCGGTATGACTAGGCGTGGCATCCAAAGTTTTGATGCAGTTTTTTGGGGATCGTCATCACCTATCTTGGCGTAAAATTTGGTGGCTGTAGCTCAAAAACTGAGGTAGATATAGGCGTTTTTGATTTCATACTGCGGGGGGGCTGGGGGCGGAATGGGTGGGCGTGGCCCCAAAATTTTTGATGCAATTTTCTCGGGGATGCAATTTTTTCGGGGATCGAATTTATCGATTTGCCAGCCTCCCAGTTATCGTATAACCCCAATCTTGACACTTTATCTGTCCCGGCCATAGATAAAGACATTTGCAAAGTTTCAAGTCTCTAGCTTGAAGGGTGTGGAAAAAAGTTGCGTTCATACAGACGGACAGACGGACAGACGGACAGACTGACAGACGGACAGACTGACAGACGGACAGACACCATGACGGACATTGCACAAACCCAATATACTCTTTACCTTCGGTATCGAGTATAAAAAATTGCTTCGTCTGACAGCACCTTTTCTGCCGAAGTATTTTGCAAGTGCTTAAAATGATTTTATTTTTTTAGTGTGTACACAAACCTTTTTTGAACTTGGCTGCTAAGGGTTGACACCACGCCAGATTAAATTAGACAAGTGTTTGTTTAGCAACTTTTTTAGTTTTAACATAGAAGAGTATAGGGTTTTCAACTTGTTTCATATTTTATTTAGATTACTTATTTTTTCTTGTAGAGTAATTGATTGTTTTTAGCTTATTAACATACAAATGAAATATTTCAACTTTGGCGGGAAAACAATTAGAAGTTATTCAGCAACTCTATCAATTATCTGGCAACTTTCTGGCAACTATTTTTGACTGGTTTCTTATGGCTCTGCCAATTTTCAGACGATGCTTTTGTATGGCGTTGCCACCTAGCAGAATTACAGCTGCACACAAAAGTTTTCACAAATTGGACAACAAGTAAAAGAATTTGGCCGTCAAACTTGTTTTAACTTCAAAGAGCTATTTTTTTAATGCTTAAAAACATTACTCCGAATTTTGTTTAAGAAATGTGGCATTACTGCATTGACAGCAAAAAATGTCAATCAGACTAGGTGGCAGCATCCGATACTAGCGTTTTTGCGAACGTTTTCAATCCGTCTCAAATGACAGATCGTTTTTCTCTGTAGCACTGTGAAATAGAATTGATGTGAAATTTGGGCTGAAACGTTTTGTGTGGCACCCCTGCATATGTATTGAATACAAATGGGTATAATAAGTATCAAAATACCGTAAATGCGAAAGCACCAAGCGAATCAGTCGATGCTCGTAAATTTTTATATCAGCTGTTCAACTGGAACTTGAACTTGTCGTGAACTGAATTTCAAATTCTGTTTTCTGCAGGTTCCCAATTCAATTCAATTCAGTTCAATTCACGACAAATTGGGGGAAACATGCAAGCAGTGTTTTCCGTTCAGTTGAATGGATCAGCTGTTTTCACAATTCAAGATAAGTTCGGGTAACTGGGCCTTTAGTTGCTATGATGGCTGTGTCATACATACATTTTATCTCGACCGAGGCAGCGCGTATAGTGTTTTCCGTAACACTTTCAATTACTTTATATTTTATAAGAGCTCCATTATCTCTGCCTGTCGGATGTTTAGCTTTTATTATTTCATAACCAACTTCTCTAATAAATGATTTGCTTATAAGTCCGCAGTCCGTTTTTAAGTATTGACTCTGTTGTTTTTTATACTTACACAGCAACCAAAATCAAAGTGGTAGATTTTCCGTTTTACATACATATGTCAGAGTAAGTTTTTCTAACTAACTAACTAACTAATTAACTAACTCCCACAATAGGTGTTAATAGTGTTAGTTTGTGATCACTTTATTTTGCCCTTTTCAAGAACAGAAATGTAATGTTTTTAATGTTAAAGTATTTTTGTTAATGTATTCTTCAAAATAATGATTTATAACTTACCGATATTCCATTGCAAAGTTCCAAATATGTCCCTGAATTTCCGAAACAAGCGCATATGGCTTATACGCATCAATAGGAAAATCCTAAAATGTAGACTGCGTATAAGTAAAAATATAAAATGCTCTAGGAGAGAAAGCTTGACTAGAAGATACCCGAAACTCTGTTTTTATCTATCAAAAGTTATAAGCACTATGATGCGCTAGTGGTCATTGCTTAAATTCATATGGATGCAGTTTTGCGAAAGTATCGTATGTTAAAATATTTATATTTACAGACGAGACTTTACTGATTTGCTTTTGCACAGTTTTGAGAAAACAGATTTAGTATTTTACTGGTTGATAATAATAAATTTACTTCTCTAAAAATGTTACATCCGATAAAATTGCGGATATGCGTCGATATGTGTGTGCATTACGAGCTGGAGTTTATTTTCACAAACGATATTATCTGCGATATTTAGCCGAACTTGATAAAATATTACTAAATATTATTCAATATTACGTTATACTTTCAAAGACAAACGCCAAATCAGTAAGGTTCTTTATTGTTTTCGATAACATGTACTATGATCAGTTGACATAAAATCAAAGTTACTTCAAATAAAACATTGTTTAATTAACGTTAAAATATAAAATTACTAGCAGCCCGGTACGTGCTTCGCTACGTATAATGTGAAATAATAAAAAAATTTCATTGGAACATCAAATTCATTTATTCAGACAAAAATATATTTTAATTGCTAGCTATTTTAAAACTTAATCCAATACATTTGGATATACAATATTTTTTGATTTTCCAATATTTGCTCGTCTAACTCGTGGCATTTTTACTTCATAGAATAATAGAAATAAAAAAACACATCTGTACACAATATGTTTTTTCAAATAAAGAAACAAAAATAGGTAAAAACATCGTTTGTGTAAAAAAAATTTGAACTATTCAGGACTCATCTTTTGTTAGAATGCTCTCAACAATATGTTTAAAAATATAAACACAAAGCTTTTAGTAAAAGTTTCAATTTTACAGCAAAATCAAAGTTAACATAATAGTGGTATTCATTTAAAGTTGCATTGCTAAAAAAATCGCAAAGTGGCAACATTGCAATAAATATTAAATGAACACCCCGTTGGCAATCATGTTGCATTGATCAGCTGTTACTTACTTCTTCCATGACAAGTTGAATTGTGATATCAGCTGGTAATGCAATGCAACAAGTATTGCCACTTTGCAATACAAAATGCTATGGCATTAATGCCACTTTATTGCAAATGAATTTCTATACAAAACTGAACAGCTGTTTCGCGACATTGCCATATTGCGATGAATGCAATAAATTCAACTAGTTTACAACTTTAAATGAATACCACTAATGATCCGCCAATTTATTGTAATAAGTGAAGAACCGATTTGGTGCAAAGTTCACACAAACCATCTACCAAATAGTCAGAACAAAGCCTAAGCATTTGGTTTGGATAGGTGAGCCCGTTCTTTAGTGAAAAACTTACATCGAAAAGTGGCATTGATTATTATATATTAGAAGATTACACGTGGAATGTTACAAAATAATTATTCGTAAGACGTTCAAGATGAATGTTTTTTCTTCGCATGCTATTGGTAAATGTGTCTGATCCTAGATCTTTTCAGCAATTAAAAATATTGTATATCCAAAAGTATTGCAAAATTAAACTTATATGAAATGTATTCGTTGTTTTGTTTCTCAACCATTCAATCACAATGGGCCACTGCGAAGCGTGGCAGGGTACACCTAGTAATAAATACAATTTAACTATGTCAATACTAACCACAGGTCTGCACGAATGGCAAAAAAAAACATGTTCGAATGAACAATGCGCAAAATGAGTTGAGTGAAATTGAATGCAAGGCCGAACATATTTTAGTGTTCGAGCGTAAGAATCGGCCGCACAACATTCAAACGAAAAAAGACGAATTAAATGAGTGGGAACGCGTGAGTATAAGAGTTTGCGTTTTAAATGGACTCAAATTCCACACCGGCTTTTTGTTCTTTTGTTTTCGTGCGTGAGAAAATAGAAGAATCGAAAGTCAATGTAATTTAATGTTTTTAGCTTATTACAATATACATATATGTTATATTATATTTAATTTATATTTGAATGTAAAATCATTATTTTATTTACATATGTTGTGTGGATTTGTGGCTATTAGACAACGCTTTTCAGTAATTAAATTTCAAGCGTTTGAAAAATCACACTTATGCAGGTCAAAAATACTAAGTTATTAATCTTCTATATATATATATAAAAGAGTTTGTCCTGATTAACGTGGTTGACAAATTCTAAACGAAAGAGCTAGAAGGCTGAAATTTTCACACAATATTCCATGCAGATTGAAAGTGGGCACTAAGATAGGAATTTTATTTTGGACAACTCCTTCGAGTACCTCCCATACATTTTGGAGCACTTTCACCCATTCCAAAAACAAAACACATTACCCATTCCACTACTGGCGCCTGTTTGTCGCACAAGCTGAGGGTTTGATCGCGAGCGAGAATACAAAAACAAAACAAACGCGCAGTGACGCCTTCGCGTCGCACAAGCAAAGTCATAAAAAAAGGTTCGTACACTTGCAAAAAAGAAACGGATTTCCGCTTCTTAATGAATAATTGCATTCACAAATAAGTGAACAATGCGCTTGAAAATAATTTTCAATATTTTATGTACATGTATCTTTTCCCACAAAGCACATTGTTTTTATTTCAAATTTGTGTGCCTTTGACAATTGATTTACGACCCAAGTAGCGTTTGTTGTTGGTGTTATTGTTGTTGTTGGGCCCGCACTGCTACTTTTTGTTGGTGTCATTGATTTAAAAAAACAACAGCAACAAAACAAAACTTGGTGCGTCTAGAAAAATTGTGCACACCAAAATACATATGTTGTGGGGGTGGATTTTAAATCTCGCTCCTATCATGCTCCTCTGTTGTTGCTCTTTTACGTTCACTCTCTATTTTATATTTCAATCATAAAGTTCAATAACCCTACCTCCTCCGCACACACTAAATCAGAGCTAAAGGCTAAAGTACGTGTGAGTTTAGGCTATGCAATTCACTTAACTGCAGCCACTTAGATATGTTTTGCTTTGATTCAGTGCGTGCGAAGGAGGCAGCGATACTACGCTCTTTTTTGACTTGCAGAGCGCGCGCATACATAAAAGAGTGAGTTGAAATCATGATACAAAAAATACCGATAACGCATTGCGCATAAAAAGCTGTTTTGCGTGACGTCACATATGACCGGTTGGGTATGATTTTCATATTGCATACAGACATTGTTGCTGAAGAAGATAAAAATTTTAATTTATTTGTAGTAAATGCGTAAATAGTGAATGCGTTACAGCTCTGGTATCCCTGGGTTTTAGTAGCAGCTGACTATTGTATACGATAACTATAACGATACTTATCAAATGCGTAGCCCTAAGTCATGACATTCTATCGATAAGCTCAGTAATAAAATATTGCAAGACGTGAGCAAATGTACAATTTAATAGACGACGACTTCGACACGCAACTTTGCACGCCACGCACCATAAGTTTTGAATAAAATTGTTTAGTTGTAGATATATACATATATATACATACATAAGTCAGCAGTTATCAAGTTGTCATAGGTCAGGAATAGTATTACACACATACTGCTGACTACACATAACGGGTTACTCGTGCAGCGGTCAGCCAACCCGGCAGTTGCCAATTAGCAATTCTGCATTGGCAAGCAACTGCTGCGCTAGTGACCCAGTATAACACAATTTTATACATATGATAAGTAAGCTATTTTTAGCTATATAACCCAATTTTATACATATGATAAGTAAGCTATTTTAAGCTATAAATACCATTGAATTTTACAATAAAGATTAGTTCTTATACCATCAACAACCCGGATTCACTCTTTCATAAAGAACTCTCTCACCACAGTCCACCTAGTTCAAGTACTAGTTGCGACGCCAAACAGCATTCAGTTTATGTACTGAATGCCCAATTCTAAATACAAATACAAAAATATTAACGTTGTTTTTTTAAAGTATATCAACAGTTTATTTAATTACATTTTTATTAAATTTGATAAACTTGCCTACGTCGCAATATACTTAAATGGCCTTTCCAAGAATTTGCTTACTACATTTGTATGTATGTGTGACACGCGAAAGTGTACAAAATGATCGTATAGCTGCACTGCTCGTACACATACGGTCTCAATGGTGTTGACTCGCAGCAAGAAGAATCTAGAAGAAAAAATGGATCAAGCACACGCGTCGACGCCGCGACCGAGCGGACACACAGAAAATTCGGATGGCGAAATGGAACAGTTAAGCGAAGATGACGATAAAACCGTAGTTGCAAGAGGCAAGGAAACACAAATAATGGATCTGCAATGTGTAATGGAGAAAATATTGGCAGAACAGCAATTGCAAACGGAACGAGTTATGCAAAAATGAACGTAATGACAGTCTATAAGCAAAAAGTAGACTCATTGACACCCGGCGCTGCTATTTTGACGAGCAGCGCATCGATATCTGGGGCCGCACAAGACGGCATTTATGGACTGGCGTCCTCATATGAAGGAATGCAAATTGGCGCTTGGTCGGCGCAGCCCCGCACAAGGCGGCACATATGGCTTATCAACCTCACAGGGAGGATTGTGGATCGGCGCAGCCCCATGGACACGCGGCGTAGCGATAACTAGTGCCGCACTGGGTGGCACTCAGCTTGGCTTGGTCGGCACAGCCCCATGGAAAGGCAGCAAAGCGACAACTGGTGCTGCACAGGGCGGCACATATGGCTTATCAACCTCACAGGGAGGATTGTGGATCGGAGCTGCCCCATCAACAGGCGGCGTATCGACAACTGGTGCCGCACAGGGCGGCACACATGGCTTGGACTACTCAAGAGGAGGACTTCATCCTGAAGTTGAATCGAAATTTGGTGCCACACAGGATGGTATATATGGTCGAAAAGAATGTTTTCTTAATAATGGTGAGTCTGTTGCTGGACCCTCGGGGTTGCGGGCTTGTGACGCATTCGGAATAGGTATGCAAAAAAGAAGAATAATAGATTTGCCCGCGTTCCATGGGCAGCTAGAAGACTGGCCAATATTTAGTACAATGTTTATTGAGACAACCCTTGCCTACAGGTACTCAAACTTAGATAATCTGCTTAGACTACAGAAAAGTTTAAGGCTGATGTCAGAGTGGGCGCGAGAAGCGAAGCGAGCGAAGCGAGAAGCGAAGAGCAAAGCGAGAAGATGTCAGAGTGAGAGCTTTGCGAGAAGCGAGCTAAAGCACAGAATGCAACAAAAAAAACTCAAGTTCTGAGCAAGTTCAAGCGATAAAGCAGGTTGGAAACTGCTTTCTCGCTTTGCTCTCGCTTTATCGCTTGAGCTCGCAACTCGCTTCGCTCTCACTCTGACAGGTTTCAAGCGAGTGCCTGTAAAACAGCTTGCAGAGCTTTATCGCGCGTTGTCGCCCAATATTATCGCATCGCTTCTCGCGCCCACTCTGACATCAGCCTTAAAGGTGCTGCCAAAGAGGAAGTGGCAGCAATGTTAATCAATCCAGTAAATGTCGAGCATATTATGAACCGGCTACAGTCAAAGTTTGGACAGTCAAGTTTACTGATCAGAAGTCAGTTAGAAAAAGTATCTGAAATTCAGCATATCTCAGAAAGTAACTTAGATAAAATCGTACCATTTGCAGCAAAAGTATCAAATTTGACTATATTTTTAAAATCAGCTAACGCCTTGCAGCATCTGCAAAATCCTGTACTGTTAAGCGATCTTGTAAGTAAACTGCCTATGCGCACTCGTATTGAATGGTCAACGTATGCATCAACTATTCAGCCCTATGCTGATCTGGAACACTTTAATTATTGGATAGAGAAAGTAGCTATGGATATATCACAGCTGCTCTTACAACCGCATCAAGCAAGCAAAACGTAAGACCAGATAAAAGTTCGAATCAAAAGGTGTTGATGCAAATTACAAAGGAATCTTCTAAAAAAAAGGGAAAATTAAAATGTTATGAATGCCAAGGACCACACATTTTTGCGAACGTTTCACGAAAAGTGACATATACAACGAAGGTTAATGGTAAAAAGGCTGAAAGTATGCTTTGGGTGCCTACGACAAGGGCACAGTCTAAATACATGCAAGAAGAAACGTAATTGTAAACACGACGATTGCAAGTCTTATTATAATTATATGCTTCATCAGGACAAGAAGCTTGCCCCTGCTACTAGTTCTACAGAGAAGGTCGTTGATCAGCAGGATAATAGCACAGTAAAGTAAGTACTGCCAATAGAGGTAACAGGACCAAATAAATCTATTATCTAGGTGTTTGCATTCATAGATGAAGGTTCCTCAGCATCTTTAATAGATGCTGATCTAGCTAAAAAGCTTGGTGTGACAGGAAATGAAGAAAGCCTGCCACTCAACTGGATTGGAAATCATAAGAAAGAAGTTCCTTCAATAAATTGTAATCTTCGAGTTCTTACAATAGAACGCAAATCAAATTGGTTACCTTTGACAGGTAGTACAGTTCCCAGTTTAGAACTGCCTTTACAATCACTGAATATTGATTCACTTGGAAAATTAAGTACCTTGAGAATAAAGGGCTATGATGACGCCAAGCCAAGCATTCTAATCGGAATAGAAAATTGCCATTTGACCAGAGCGCTTCAAAGTGTATGTTTAGAAAACAAATTAATGGCTATTCAGACAGCCTTAGGATGGGTAGTATATGGAAATCAAGAAAGCGAATATAATCTTATAGCAACCGTCTTTCATACCGATTCTCATACAAACGAGCTAAATGATTTAATGATGGAATACTTCAATACAGAGAGCCTCGTCGTAAAGCCACCAACTAACCCGATAGAATCAAATGAAATAGTCAGAGCTCGTAGAATATTGAAAGAAAATACCAAACGCTTGGACAAAGGCTATGGGACAGCACTATTATGGAGTCATGATGATATAATCCTTCCGAATAGCTTTGATATGGCTCTTAAGCGACTTCGCACAACTGAAGTTAAAATTTGTGAGATAAAAAAACAGCAGGAATATGAAAAAGGTATAATAGATTTCGTCAACAAAGGGTATGCAAGGAAATTATCAAAGAATGAAATAGAAACTGTTAGTTCCCGCACCTGGTATCTCCCTCACTTTGGGGTGTACACACGGTTGCCACTTAAAAATTAAAAATAGAGCCAAAAAAAAACAAGTGTCAAATTCACTAAAAACTGCACAGCGCATTTTCAATCAATTAATTCACCTTTAACTGTCGTAACTTATTCAAGTCCACTACAATGTATGATGCAATATAAAAATCATACCCAACCGGTCTCATGTGACGTCATCTGCGCAGAAGGTACACCGCTGACTGCGCAATCTGAGTTTCATCGTTTTTGAGCCGAAATAGGCAACAACGAAGGCGCATGATCGGAGCGAGACTTAAAAATAATTTGTAATCCAGCGCATGATAGAATTAACAGGGTAGTGTCATACGAGAGAGCCAGATACCAATGTATATGAACGTGTGAGTGCGACAAAGAGCGCCACGTTGCTCTCTTGATCGGAATTGTTTTGTAAGTGCGAGTGAGTTAGGTATAAAAAGTGTTTTGTTTGTATGCGGTCTTACCCGAACGACAAGCACTTTGCGACTGTCGATTGGTATCCGAAAAAAGAGAGCGCTCTCTCTGATGACACTACCCTGTTAATTCTATCATGATCCAGCGTCGAACATGAAGAGCGATGCGCGAGCGTGTTCAAGTTTAAGCTGCCTCTTTGGGTTTGGGACCAACTGGGCTCAATTCACCACAACACGAGAATGAGCGAATCTGAAAACAAGTAGGAAGGCTAAAGGCCCAGTTACCCGAACTTATCTTGAATTGAACTTGAACTGAGAAAACAGCTGATCCATTCAACTGAACGAAAAACACTGCTTGCTGGTTACCCTCAACTTGAACTGAATTCAATTGAATTGAATTGAATTATGAACCTGTAGAAAATTGAATTTTAAATTCAGTTCACGACAAGTTCAAGTTTCAGTTGAACAGCTGATTTAAAAACGGACGAGCATCGACTGATTCGCTTGGTGCGTTCGCATTGACGGCATTTTCATACTTATTATACCCATTTGTATTAAATACATATAATATATTGCCAACATATCATCCATTTTTAATCAATTTATTATTTTTTTGAAAAGAAATTGTGTGAATGTCAAAAACGTCGGCAGAAACTGGCGCTTAATTGTGAGAATGTCAAAAAAAAAAAACAAACAGCTGTTCATTCAGTTCAAGTTTTGGGTAATCGCTTGTAGTCCCGCTTCAAGTTCAATAATTCAATTCAATTCAGTTCAATTCAAGAAAAGTTCGGGTAACTGGGCCTTAAAACATACCCTGAACCCGTGTATAAAATGACTTGCAGTAGTGCAGTTTTTCTTGACTGAACTTTAGTATAACATATCTCCGGTGTTTCTCAACCGATTTGGATCAAATTTTCACAGAAGTAATAAAGTTATCCATAGTTTCAACTTCTATTTTATATTTTCTTAATTCGAGATTTTATCGTTATCGATTCCATATGTATATCGGAAACCATAATAGTTATCGATAGTTTGAAATAAAGCCCATGGCTTAGGAGTAGTTATGTTCCAAATTTGAAGTCTCTAGCTCTTATAGTTTATACATACGGACGGACAGACGGACGGAAAGCCAGACGCACATGGCTGAATCGACTCGGCTGTTGATGCTGATCAAGAATATATATACTTTTTATGGGGTCGGAGATGCTTCTTTTTGCCTGTTACATACTTTTGTACAAAACAAAATATACCCTTTATTTGACCCATTTCAGGGTATAAATATAGCTGTGAATGCAAAAGATTTTGGGGTGCTTTGCCTGCTGTGGCCCTGCCAGTTTTATATGCAGCCACAGCAGCAACAGTTTCAGCTATCTTCCTTCCAAATTTGGTGACACTAGCTCAAAGTTTGTTAAATGTGGGGGAAGGGGGTTGGGCGCGTTATGGGTGGGTATGGCATCCAAATTATTCCTGAATTGAAGAGCCACAGCCTAAACGAAATGAGCTAGAAGGATGAAATTTTCACACAATAATCCATGCAGGTAGTAAGTGAGTACCTCCCATACATTTTGGAGCACTTTTCCATTCCAAAAACAAAACACATTACCCATTCCACTACTGCCGCCTCATTGTCGCACTAGCTGAGGGTTTGATCGCGAGCGAGAATACAAAAACAAAACATTTCATTTATTCTCATTAGTTTTTACTGAGTGCCGTATCGAATGAGGCGACACGCATTAAATATCAACATTCAATCGTTTCGCTGTGTGCCTTGCGCTCACTCAACTCAATTCAATTCGAATCCATTCAATTTGGTGTATGTAGGGAGTGAAGCCATGCAGACCTCTAATACTAACCTATGTCAATTAAAAAAAGCACCATAAGTCAAATTGTCTTAGTTACGGAATACTGCAGTCTACACATAAAACCGACTACACATTACGGGTTACTAGAGCAGTGGTCAGCCAACCTGGCAGTTGCCAATTCGCAATTCTGCATTGGCAAGCAACTGCTGCGTCCACAATTACCCAATTTATATTGACATAACACATATGAAAACTAAGCTATTTTTACCTATAAATATTGTTACTTTCGTTAATAAAAATCAGTGCTTTGTATCAACAAACCAAAACTCATCATACAGCAATTCGCTCTCCGTAGTCCAACTAGTTACAAATGCTAGCTAGAAACGGTTCTCATTTGCCAGTTTCGAATGTTATAGACAAGAAAAGATACTTACATTAACATTTAAAAAATCTGTTAGTTGATTAATCCAATGATGTTTTGAAAGTGCAGGTTTATGCCACATACTGACACCATTAATTCCAAAGGCAAGCTTCATTCTCTGTAAAATTAATAAAAAATGATAGGCTTAAAAATTGTGTAATGAAAAAAAATTTTGTGTCATCGAGTAATGTTTTATTTTTGTAGAGAATAATGCATTTGATATGTAATATGAACATATTTATTCAGGAAAGGTATTTATGAAGAAAAAAAAAAAAAAATAAAAAAAAAAAAAAACTGTATTCATGTGGCGCACATTTAATTCAATATCTATATAAATGTTAGATATATTTTTCACTTTTTTTTTTATGAAAAATAACATACCTTTTTTTAAAAATGATCTATTAATATTGTAGAAGGTTTATATCTTTATTTAATCTAGCATACGCATAGACACGACTCATCAGTTTCAATGCACACAACAGACTGACTCTATGTTACTGCTAAGTAACAGTCTTAAAGATTAACATTATTCACTAGATTACTTATCGATATAACATAATGCTCAACATAATGCTCTTAACTCAAATAGGTCTGTCAACTACAATGTGTACTTATGTATGTGTATAAACAGTGTGTACTTATCCTACTACAATTCGGCCATCCTGACCATATAGATCCCCTGATCGTAGTTTATAATATGGTACTAATGTTATGTGTATTATATATATACAAAAATTTTTTTTTTCTTAAATTTTAGTACAATCATTTGCTTAAAGTACGTTACAATATTAAATTATTTATTTTTTTCCCACCCAATGTCTTATGTTTTGAACATTCCATACTCCTTTATATGGATTTCGGGAGACTTGAAAACCTTCAACATCTTTTAATAAGAACCTATCATTCCTGAATACTTTTGCAATTACATAAGGACCTTTGTTTTTTGGTATTAATTTTTTAGCGGCTCCTATAGTGCAATCAAAATTTTTTACCATTACAAAATCTCCCTTTTTGTATACTTTGGGTTTTCGTTTAGACTTATTGTATTTTAATTCGTTGTATGCTTGAGCTTTTAATTGGTTTTCCATGGCCTTTTTTCTTAATTCTTTTAAATTTCTCTCATTATCGATATCATTCATATCCTCTAGTTTTTCCTTCAACTCATCTATAATTTCGCCTTTTTGTTGCACTCCGAATAGCAATTTGCTTGGAACCTGTTTAATGCTACGATGTAAAGTATTGTTCAACGAATATTCAACTTTTTCAATAACGTTGTCCCAGTGTACTCCCTTATCCGATTCTATAAGTTTGGCTATCATAGGACCAATGTTTCTGTTAATGCGTTCTACCTGCCCATTAGCCTGTGGACACCCAGTTGCTATCTTAATGTGTTTTATGTTCGAATCCAGTAAAAATTGATCAAAATCGTTAGACGTGAAACAACTGCCTCTGTCTGATACTATACATTTCGGTCTACTGTATGCTCTAAAGTAGTCCCTTAAAGACTTTATGACTTCTTTCGTGTTTGTTGTCTTTGTTGCGTAAAGTCTAACAAATTTTGTAAATCCGTCAACTATTAAAAATATGTGTTTGTTTGCTCTTCCATTGGCTACTGGTCCATAATGGTCAATGTGAATCAATTCAAAAGGCTTATCTCCTTTTGGTATACTGTGTAGAAATCCTTCTGCTTTTCCTGTTTTGGGTGAAAATGCTACGCATTTTAAACAATTTTCTATATGATTGTGGCATTTTTCTTTAAGGTTTGGTATCCAATAACTTTTTGAAATTATATCTATCATCTTGTCCCTTCCTATATGTCCAATCTCATTGTGCTACTTGTTTAGTACATGATTTTCCATGTCTTCGGGCACATAAAAAAGTAATCTTCCGTCATTTGTTTTTCTGTAAACTACTCCGTTCCTCATTTCAAATAATTTTCCCTCATTTCTTTCCAACGTTGTCTTAATTTTGTTAATTTTTGAATCCTTCGACTGGCAGATAATAAGATTGTCTTCAAAACTATTCGTTTCTACTATTAAAACATTCGTACACCTGCTTAAAGCATCTACATGTTGCATTTTATTTCCGGCTTTGTGAACTAGTTCATAATCATAGTCTTGTAACTCTAATGCCCATCGAGCTATTCTAGGGTTCAGCTCTACCTTGTTCAATGTAAGAGTTAAAGAATTACAATCTGTTACTATTTTGAATCTCCTACCTTGCACGTAAATTCGGAATCTGCGTAATGCATATATTATCGCTAAAGTTTCCAGTTCGAAGCTGTGATATTTTGATTCGGTCTCAGTTGTACGTTTGGAAAAATAAAATATGGGATGCAATTTCCCATCTTCTTTTTTTTTGAAGTAGTACGGCGCCAAAACCTAGGGAACTTGCATCGCAATGAAGTTCAATATCATCTTTGTAGTTGAAAAGAGCTAGCACTGGTGACTGTATAAGTTTTTCCTTGAGAGTTAAAAAACATTCTAATTCTGCCTCATTGAACATAAATTCTCTGTCTTTCCTTAACAGATCATAAAGTGGTTTTGCTATAGTTGAAAAATCTTTTATAAAACGCCTGAAATAGGAGCATAAACCCAAAAATCGATGAACCCCTTGAGCTTTGTCTGGAATCGGAAAATTTTTTACTGCATCTATTCCCTTGTCATCTGCTTTTATACCCTCGCTTGTTACAATGTATCCTAAATATTTTATGCTAGACTTTAAAAACTCACATTTGTCCGAACGCAGTTCTAGCTTATTTTTTACAAGTCTTGCAAAAACTTCTTTCAGTGTACTTAAATGTTCGTTAACATTTTCGCTCGCTACTAAAATGTCGTCCATGTACACAATAACTTTGTTTTCTCTTATTAAATCAGCAAAAATATTGTTTACAAAACGTTGAAATACAGCTGACGCGTTTTTTATACCCATAGGCATTCTTAAAAATTCAAATTGCCCTAACGGGGTAACAAAAGAAGTATATTTAATGGAATCTTCGGCGACAAAAACATGGAAATACCCATTCTTCAGATCTAATTTCGAAAAAATTGATTTGTTTACTAGATTATCCAAAAGATCTTCTATCAGTGGCAAAGGATAGTTGTCTTTAACCAAAACTTTGTTGAGCTTTCGAAAATCTATACATAAACGAAGGTCACCTGTCTTTTTCTTTACTAAAACTATCGGTGAAGCGTACTCGGAATCGCTGTTCCTTATTATACCATTTGCCAAATAATCATCTAACATATTCTGAAGCTTCTCTTTTTCCGTATAAGAAAGTCGTCTTGGTGAGCAGCTGAAAGGTTTGCACTTTTCTAATAATATTTTCATTTCACATTTGACTTGAGGGTCTACTGGTCTTTTTGCATTAACGTAAATTTTTTCAAACATTTCAATAAACTTACATTTGGTTTCAAAGCTAATGTCTTCGCCACAGTTATAACTAGGGAGTTGCACGTCCACTACATTAATGTGAAACATGTCTTTTTCAAAATTGTCTTTTTCAAAAATTTTTTCACGTACACTCGAGTCATCTAAAATTGATTCACTACCAATTGTCGTATCTCCGCTTTGTTTGTTAATAGTAGCCGGATTTACAATTTTGTCACTAACAGTTGTCGTCTCTAAAATTTGTTCATTAACAGTTGTCGCAGCTAACATTTTGTCATTAACGTTGATCGCAGCTAGCATTTCGTCATTAACAGTTGTCGCAGTTAGCATCTTGTCATTAACAGTTGTCGCAGTTAGCATCTTGTCATTAACAGTTGTCGCAGTTAGCATCTTGTCATTAACAGTTGTCGCAGTTAGCATCTTGTCATTAACGTTGATCGCAGCTAACATTTCGTCATTAATATTTGTCGCATCTAATATTTCGTCATTAACATTTTCTTCGCCCAACATCTGTTCATTAACATTGATCAAATTTATTTCACTAATATTCTTAGTGCATTCTTCGCAAATTGCCATGGATACTTTGTTGTTGCTTTGCATAGGGTCAATTACCTGCGTTGACATGCATGTCACTTCTGATTGCATGGTGCAATTTTTTGATACTTTTTTGCAAAGGCTTTCCGTCTCGATGTCTTTAAGAGCGCTAAAATTTATGCTCAAGCCACAAACATTCATGAAATCTCGACCCAAAACTACATCGTGACTCATAGATTGATCGGCAACGACAATTAACTCAAAATTCAATTTTATTGTTCCTTTTAATACGTAACACGAAGTTTTACCAAAAATATTTAAACGGCTATTATTCAGCCCAAAATAAGAATTATTAACTAGATCCAGTGCAATTTCATTTGGCACATATGATTTTTTCATAAAGGAAATGGCGCTGCCGGTATCTATGAGGCACTCTGCAATTTTTGACATATTATTATTATCTACAAAATATATATTGAAACACCTTACATAGTTGTTGCTGTCTCCTTTGCCTTTCTTCATCGCGCATTCTGCAATAAAATGTCCCATCTCGCCGCAAGCGTAGCACGACCCAGGGGCTCTTTTTGGTTTGCGGCAATCCTTCCATACGTGGCCTCTGGAGTTGCAGTTCCTGCAGCGTATGTCTCCACCTGCGACGGCTGCTTCTGGTGCTCTTTTGTAGTTCGCCGACGCCACTTTTTTTGGAAGTCGAATATCCGCAAACGCCTGTAGCATTTGCTCCGGGTCAGTGAAACGTTGGATACGAGCTTGGTCTCGTAAAGTTTCCGAAGGTATTCCCTCTATGATCCGCTCCGTGAGTTCTTCAGCGTCAACATTAACTGATTGCGCTAGCATTATCTTGTCGCTTAAATAAATGGCAAACTTCTCCTCTGGTTGCCAAGTGCGGTGCTCGAAAAGGCGTCTCATCTCGGCTTTTGATATTTTCTCACCAAAAGCTAGTACCAGTTGATCGCACAATTTCCCGACATGTTCAAACATACGCGTCGAATTGGCATGCAGCCAGCGTTGAGCGTTACCTTTCAATTTCGTCACTAAAAGCATACGCTTATGCGTGTCGTTTAAATTGTAGGCTTTAGCGATGTTGTTAAATTGGTTGATCCAGACTCGTGCACAGCCCACACCATCGAACTCTGAGACAGCCTCTTTTGCCAAAACGAATGTCGCATGAGATCCGTCGCTAGTTGGCTGCTGCTCTTCTGTTTCTTCGTTCGCGCTTGCGACGACGTTGATGCCATCCCTGGTTTCAAGACTGTTATCCGCAACATTATTTTCTTCGTTCGCGTTGCTTTCGTCGTCATCTTCTATGTTGCTGAAACTTCGATTGTTGAGCTGGTTCATAAATTGCGGCTCTGCAACATGTTGCGGCAACATCTTGTTCGCCGTTATTTCGGCGCGCAACTGTTCCACTACGCTCAGCAATTCTTCGAACTGCGACAGGCTTACGGTTTTCTGTCGCGCCATCATGGCGTCGTTTTTGTCGATGCTTTTTTGCTGCGTACGCGACGCCGCTGATTCCAACGGCGACAATTCTTCGTCTTCTTCGCCGTCGAGATCCGGGGCGCTGCCGCGTACAGGATGTGGAATATTGTTGAGGCGCGCAATCAGATCGGCCTTACTTCCTTTCGTTGGCTGCTTCAACGCGGCCAACCAATTTTTAAGCTGGACGACTGAGAATATGCTTAAATCTTCGTTTTCCATTATGGCGTTTGCTTACGATCCCACTTCTGAGTTTGTAGAAGGTTTATATCTTTATTTAATCTAGCATACGCATAGACACGACTCATCAGTTTCAATGCACACAACAGACTGACTCTATGTTACTGCTAAGTAACAGTCTTAAAGATTAAAATTATTCACTAGATTACTTATCGATATAACATAATGCTCAACATAATGCTCTTAACTCAAATAGGTCTGTCAACTACAATGTGTACTTATGTATGTGTATAAACAGTGTGTACTTATCCTACTACAGTTGTTTGTTCAATGTTTTTAAAAAGCGTATTTTTTAGTTTTTTAAACTATGGTGTCTTTTCAAGATATTCAACCCAATTGGTAAAAAAAAAAGAAATTTTTTTTGTTTTATTATAAAAATTATTTTGTTTAAAAAAAAAAAAAAAAAAAAAAAAAAAAAAAAAAAAAAAAAAAAAAAAAAAAAAAAAAAAAAAAAAGAATAATCAGATACAAAACATTTTCAATAGGTTTTGCAGAAGTAAGAACTACAGAGCACGAGCCGTGATTTCGATCGTGGCAAGACGTGCCATGATGTTTTCGTGCCCAAACCAAATTTTGTGCAATAATGATATAAGAAAAATTGATAAAAGTCCGGTTTAGGAAGAAACTAAAAGAACACCAAAATTGGGTTGCACTTTTCATACTTTTGTCAACGTTGAGTTTGGAGCAGGCCTCAATGGCATGAAACTCGGCATGCAAGACGCTGTGCCATGTACCCATTGCAATTCAGATACTGGTGTTGGGCCTGTGATTCCCATACCAACTTCTTGATCTGTTTTTGATCTGTCAGTGAACCACTGCTGGAGGTTGCATCAACATTCCTTCGAGATAGAGCTCTGGATATTGACTGGTAGCCAGTGTTGTCGATAGCGCCCTCTACCTCTATTAAAGCGCTCAGAGCAATTTCCTTAGACTTAAACGCTTTCGATCGATTTTACATACTATATGGGGAATATTGATCATCCTTTGATGCAGGCAAATTATGTTTTGGTGGATTAGGAGCTTCTTAAAAAGAAAGACGAGAGACTTATCGGTCTGTATGATTTGGGTTGGCTTGGACACCGGTTGCCCTGCTTAGGATTGAATACCACGTGAACTCCCCTCCAAAATTTCAGTATGTATTAAAGATTTTATCCCCAGCAAAAATATTTTTTTTTCGCCCATGTTAGGCCGTGCTCAGAACTGACAAATTCTTAAATATGTCAAGAAAACCTGTTTTTTAAATGATTAGGTTAGACTATCCAGACAGTTTCTTGCTAGTAAGCTTTTGGAAGGTTCCCTTCCAGCTAGTAAAGAAGTCCTGTATGCTAGGCTTAGGCTTGATTAACTTAGGGCATTACAGCAGAGCAGTATTTTTTGTCTCCTAAAGGCCCATACGCATATGCCCGAACAGCACCCGTACCATAAAAACTTCATATACAAAAAATAAAGTAGACTCGTACAGCACCCGTACCTTAAGGCCCATACGCAGATGACCGTGAAGCACCCGTACCGTAAAAACTCTATATAATTAACAAGTAAATCAAAACAAATTTGAAGACATGCTTTTATTTGCTTTCTTGCATACATTTGTAATCGATTTTTTACCAGAATCCATGCAATACCCAAATATCAAACATGTATTTGTAAAATAAATAAAAAAATTAAAATAAAAAATTGAAAATAAAGCAAGTGGAAACGTTGCAGTCGGACGCAACCGACTGCGATATACTCAATACCAGTATTTAAACCGGTAAAAAGAGGCCTGATTTCAATGGGGTACGGATGCGGCAGGGGTGTAAGTTGCCTCAAAAATTGTCTGATGCATATGGGATGCCACCAGCGATCTTCCTTCCAAATTTGGTGAAACTAGCTCAAAGTTTGTTAAAGGTGGGGAAAGAGGACTGGGGGCGTTATGGGTTATGCATCCAAAATTCGATGCAGATGTTTTTGGGATGTCAATTGATATCTTCCTACCAAATTTGGTGACTCTAGCTCAAAGTTTGTAAAAGGTTGGGGAAGGGGGGCTGGGGGCGGAATGTGTGGGCGTGGCTCCAAAATTTCTTTAGGGTTCGCTACCAGTTATCTTTCTTCCAAATTTGGAGACTTTAGCTCAAACACTATGAAAGATACACGCGTTTCCTTTTTCAAGGAAGCTTTGGGGTGGTTGGGGTTGGCGTGCCATCCAAAGTTTTGATGCAGTTTTTTTTGGGGATCGTCTTTACTTATCTTTGCTCAAAATTTTGTGGGTTTAGCTTAAAAACTGAGGAAGTTATAGTCGTTTCTGATTTAAAGCTGCGAGGAGGCTGGGGGCGGAATGGGTGGGCGGGTCACCAAAATTTTTGATGCAATTTTTTCGGGGATGCCAGTAGCTATCTTCCTACTAAAATTTGGTATTTCTAGCTGTAAGGATGTGCGTAAGAGGTGGATTTATCGATTTTGAGTTATCGAATATATCGATTTGACAGCCTCTCAGTTATCGTAGAACCTCAATCTTCGAACTTGATCTGTCTATGCCATATATAAAGACATTTGCAAAGTTTCAAGTCTCTAGCTTAAAGGGTGTGGAAAAAAGTTGCGAACATACGGACAGACTGACAGACGGACAGACACCATGACGGATATTGCACAAACCCAATATGCTCTTTGCCTTCGGTATCGAGTATAAAAAAATTTAATAATGAGTGTTGAAACCCACGAGCGATGTTTTATCACCTTTTTGTTTGTTACACGGTACCTGTTCGATTTCTATGAGCACTTTTGTCAACAAACATAAATTTGTAGTTATAATTATGCGCACAGTGCTGTGGATTTGTGCATAGTTCTTTCTTATGCTTCACATTCAAATTATTCTTATGCTTCACATTCACATTATTACACATTCTTTCTGTTGGATATGTTCGCGATGCGTACGTGACTTTTGACCATGCGTTCATAATCTTTTGCTATTCTT
This sequence comes from Scaptomyza graminum, assembly GCA_018901835.1. Classification (NCBI taxonomy): domain Eukaryota; kingdom Metazoa; phylum Arthropoda; class Insecta; order Diptera; family Drosophilidae; genus Scaptomyza; species Scaptomyza graminum. Next base: position 82,036 of record JAEIFL010000324.1, read on the forward strand.
TCATTACATTTGCCAATTCTTTCTCTCCATTTGATTATCCTTTTTCTGCATAAGTCAGTCGTCGTTTGAGTCTTGCAGCAACCGGTTGTTCTGCATTTTTCGCGAGTCAATACTTTTTAATTTACATTTTGTATCGAAGTCGGCAAAACCAAATATATACCATTAGAAACCGACATCCGTATTTTTATGTGTTTCATTCCAAAACAAGTATAAATTACTATATCTTTGATGTGATTTGCAAAGTTTCAAGCTTTTAGTGTCCAAGACCCATAAGTCATACATACAGTCGGAAAGGAAGAATTACGGACATTGCACAAAACCAATTGACTCTTTTTCTTAGGTATCATAGTGTAGAAACTGTAAGATAGGGTTTATACACGTGAATAAAAATTAATTTTGAAATAGTTTCGTGTCAAAAAGGTATTCTGCGAGAGCAGTTGAGTCACTTCAAGACTGCAACAAAGCTAGCTCAAAAAATCTGCCTAATTTCTCAGACAAAATAACGTAAATGCCGGGAGTCTTTGGATAAGCCCCTTTAAAAATTCCAAACACAACAAACAATAAGTTACAAACACAAAAAGTTTGCAAAATAAAGACTTTATTGGTCAGTTCAAGCATGGAGCAATATTTTCGAGGCACTTGCGACTATGGTTGACATGATTGGTGAAAATTAAATTTCGAAGACGCAGAACATTACAAATGATATTAAATCATCTGTCTATAATATGATCCTCTATGCATCAGTTGACAAATTTAAATTTATTTTTCAAACTTCTTTGGAAAGTTTTGGCATCATATAATAGTTGAATATACACACACAGACGAAATTGTTATACATTTGTGTCTATGTGTATTATTTGTACTACATATACATTCTATCAACTAAAATGAATTGAAATGAATGAATTGATCATAACGATATACAAAATCTTTATTCTTAGGTAAACAGTTAACTAACAAGAACCATTAAAAATTTTTTTTTTTAAAAACACTTACAAGTGAAACAAATTTTCTGAGCCAATTCAAGCCTTACAAACTTTTGGATCACGCTTTTGATTGAAGAAGAAATGTTTGATTTAAAAACTAAAAATAAATATAAAATTACCTTTAAACGTTCATCTGGTCGCTTTATTATTTCAACTACAATAGAAATCATTTCATTTCGATTATTTACCGCTCTCTGCTCTTTTGGACTATTGCATATTATCCGTATCAGATTAGTATCAATTTCGTCACTCCAAGAAGTGTCCAATTCGCCTAAAAAGTTTCCTATAAGATTGAAAATGAAATTAGTACGAAAAACTAAAAATAAACAAGTCAAAACGTGGCAGTCACACGCAACCTTTATTAAAACCGGTAAAAAGAGACCTGATTGCAAAGGGATACAGATAAGGAGGTGTACGCAATTGTGCAGAAATAGAAAGCCAAAATATTAGAAACTGATTAAAAAAAACACACAAATAAAATATATACTTATATATAATAGGGGTCTTCACACGCAACTTTGTTATTCGTTATTCGTTAATCGTTAAAGTTTTACATGTATTTTGTTTTTGTAAATTTAACAGAATGCCGGCTTAACGAATAACACTTTAACGAGCTGGCAGCCCCGACAAACTTAACGATTAACAACTGAAAAAAGGAGTCTTCACAGTTGGCAAGCTTTAACAAATTTAACGAATAACGAATAACAACTTGCGTGTGAAAACCCCTAATAAGCTTCTGGCGAAAATGATCGAAAAATTCTAGTTTTATTGTGAAAAAAACGTCTGCAATTTTTCGATTATTATTGTTCTTAACTATATTTCAAAAATTATTTTTAAAATTTTTAGTTCAATATTTATAAAAAGCAAAGTTTTCAGGTTTTTTTTAAACTATGTATATTAATTTTTATCTTTTTAATTAATTGTTGGAAACCTGGGCAAAAAAAGCGTCGGCGCTTTGTGCTTTTAAAAAAAAATTTAGGGGTTTGTGGAACACGCTCTTTGGAAGTTATACTTCTTATATTGTAATTTGTTTTTTTTTACATAATTCAAATATTTTTATAAGCAATTCAGTTTGTTTGATATCAAATTTAGTCTCTCAAATTTTAAAAATTTAAAAAAAATATATTTCTCTAGGTGCTTAGGGTTAATAATTGAATTTTGTTTAACAGATTTATTTTGATATTAAAAAAAACCAATGTGAGTCCGATCACATGATGTGTAAACATCTTGAAATTAAATATTTTGTATAGTTGCAAATACTAAAGGGCTATTCACTCTCGACTTAACTTATCTTATCTTATTTTATCTTAACTTAAGGAATGTGTGCATTTACTCTCAAATTAATTTAACTTAAGAAATCTGTGTGGTAGTGCTGTAGAATTTTGTTAGCAGTGTTGTTAAACAAAGAAAAATTAACAGCTGTTATTATATATTGACAACATCTGCATTCAACAGTTTTCCTAGTCTTAATAAATAATTAAATAACTATTGCAACCAAGTTCTTTGGCGATTGTAACCCAAACTTCTATTTAAATTAGTCTTTTGACTTTTTGTCATAAATTAAACTAATGTTTAAATTGCGCGGTATCTATTTCAAATTGTTTATGTAGTTGACTACACTGTTTTTGATCAGCTGTTTGATTTTCTCGTTAATGAACACTGTTCAACTTAAGAATTAACTTAAGAATTCTGCAACCTGCAGGTCCAAAATTAAGATAAGGTAAGATAAGTTGAGAGTAAACGCTTACATTGATTGCCATAAGGTAGATTGAATCAGCTGACTCATAAGATAAGATAAGTTAAGTCGAGAGTGAATAGCTCTTTATGCTTTCAATATTTTCTTTACAATTGAAAATATCTAAACTTTCAACATGAGGGATAAAGAATATTCATTCTTGATTGTTTTCTAATTGGTGATAGTATGTATATAGTAAGGGAGAGATGAATTGGGATTGTCATCACCTATCTTGGCGCAAAATTTGGTGGCTGTAGCTCAAAAACTGAGGTAGATATAGGCGTTTCTGATTTCAAACTGCGGGGGGGGGGGCTGGGGGCGGAATGGGTGGGCGTGGCCCCAAAATTTTTGATGCAATTTTTTCGGGGATGCCAGTAGCTATCTTCCTACCAAATTTGGTAGCTCTAACTGTACGGGTGTGCGGAAACGGTGGATTTATCGATTTTGAGTTATCGAATTTATCGATTTGCCAGCCTCCCAGTTATCGTATAACCCCAATCTTGACACTTTATCTGTCCCGGCCATAGATAAAGACATTTGCAAAGTTTCAAGACTCTAGCTTGAAGGGTGTGGAAAAAAGTTGCGTTCATACAGACAGACAGACGGACAGACGGACAGACACCGTGACGGACATTGCACAAACCCAATATACTCTTTACCTTCGAGTATAAAAATAAAAAAATAAATATTCAAGAAATTGCCACGCGGTGTTGAACTCGGGTCGTAAAAAATAAAATGTGCAATTACGGAGCGTCTACGCAGCAGCGCCACAACTATGTTTACATTATGTATGCGTTAATGCTTATGTAGTTGTATTGCAGATTACGTTTTGATGGTAATAATGATGGTAACCATAATGATTGTAACGATGATGAAGACATGCAGCCTGTGTTCATCAATTTATAAGACGTTATCACGTCAAAAATAAACACATTGAACCATGACTTTAGAACCCACAAATTATATGGGCGTTAAAAAATCTTCGGTTCGGTTTATTTTTGTGTATTCATGGTAATGAAGAAGCGTGATCTCACAGTTGTACAGAGTACATTTAAATATCAAATGTCTTTCGTGTTATTGGCCCATCTCGAAAATTTCAAATTTTACTGTTGACGATTTCTACATATTATCTGACCGATATGAAAAAAATAAAATTAAAATCTGAAATAGTAATTAACTTACCACAGTGATGTATATCAATTTCCTTTAATTGGATACAAAAATAGCTCCGATTTTTGTCATTGTTAAAAGCAGTAACGGAAAAAAAACGAAATTCTTTAAAACTCAAGTTAAGTTTACCGCGTGTTGCTGGTTGTTTTCTATGGTTCAAGTCTCGAGTATCCGTATAGATGAATAAAATCCCATTATTAACAAATAGTTCAAAAGAGCAGATATTGTTGTCTTCACGTAACGTATCTGATTTTGGTTCCCACATTAATAAGTTCCAATTGAGACGGTTATAAATTATTTCAAAAAGCTCTTTAGATCTGAAACAATACGAATTTACTTTTACTAGTTTTTACTAGTTGAATTTACTGCGAAGTAATAAAATAATAAGTTTTTAATAAATTAAACACGATAATACACATCCAAACATTAACAACAAGCAAGATTCCTTTTTTTTAGTTCCAGTCCAGTCCACATAGCAAGATCATGGGAATGTTAACAGAAACGTTCTGGTGTGCATATGCTGTTGAGCTCGACAAATGAGAGCGTCATGTGTTCCTAAAATGTAAAGCGCTGTGTGGCAAACCACGAATATATTGGGAGTCTTAAGAAAAAACACTAAAATTCAAAGTCAAGTGAAAAAAACGGGTACGCCCAGGGGTTTGATACACATCTTGGAAGACATCGCCAGCTAAATTTTCACCAAATTTGGAAACTAATTCAAAACTGTAATGTAGTATCTGGGGATTTGCGATTTTAAATGGGGAGAGGCATGGGTGGGCGTAGCATTAGCATTTTTTATACAGATCTTCCGAGGATGTCAATTGCCACCATAACTGGTGACTAGCATAAGAACTGTGGAGTGTATAAGGATTTCGCTTTTAAAGGCTGAGGTTGTAGGCGGAATGGGTTGGCGTTTTAGATAGAGATCTTTGTGGGATGTTACCAACTATATTTTCTTGCAAACGGGTAGTACGGCCGTGGCAAGGGTGTACGCTGCATAAAAAGATATTTTGATACAGATCTTTCGGGGATGCCACCAAATTTTGTAAATATTGCTTAAAAACATTGAAAGATATAGGAACTGCGGATTTTTGAAAGCGACCGGCATGGGTGGGATTGGCGTCAAAATTTGTAAAACAAATGTTTTTGAAATATTACCAGTTATCTTCGTACCAAATTCGGTGGCTCTAGCTCAAAAACAGTCAAAGTAGTACGCATTCCAGTTTATAAAAAACGCGAGGGCTTGGGACGGTATGGGTGGGCGAGGCATCAAAGTTATTGATGTATAATTTTGAGGGATGTTATAAGTATCTTATTTCAAAATGCGGGGGGTTGGGGGCGGGATGGGTGTGCGTGGCTCCAAAATTTGAGTTTTTTGGGGGTTGTTAGTAGCTAGCTTCCATTGAATTTGGTAGTTCTAGCTGGTGGATTTATAGATTTTGAGTTATCGAATTTATCGATTTGGCAGCCTAGAAAACACACAGAAAGCAAACAGAATTCACTGTGCATAGGCTACCGACCAACTGGGAATGTTAGAATTACAATGTTAACAATGTTAACATTACAGCGCACTGAACAAAACTTTAGCATAGTCGAAACTATTTATTTTTTGTATTGCAAAATGCTAAATGCAATTGGATAAATAGTGGAATCACCTACATTCTCGACATGCTGTTAATGACGAATGCAGCCTAGTGGAATCGGGATATTATACAACATGTACATATGTAAGGACTTAATAACATACTTCTTGATATATATGTATTTTACTTACTCTAGTACAATTTTCATATTTGGAACAGAGACCAAAATTTTTAAGTTGCACGAATCTTTACAACCTTCACAGAACTCGTTAATTTCATCAGTGTCTCCAGGCAAAAAGAAATCGGGTTTGTCTGTAAAAAAAGAAAAATAAATTAATGAGTGTTCGATCTCACTAGCGAAGAGTTATCACCTTTCGGTTTAATAAACGGTACCCGTTCGATTTATATGAACACATTAATATAAATACATAAGTATATCTTTGATGTGATGATTGATGATTACATTAAAGTTATTATATGTTATACTATTCAAGTAAGTGCCCCGCTTACTTCGCTGCGCGGATAGTTTATATAAATTTTTGCAACAGAAGATACAAAATAAATAAATTAGCAAATATTTCACAAAATATTAAAGCAAAGTATTTAACATTCTCTTTTCCACGCCACCATTGAGGTAGAGAATCAGGCGCGTCATTATACTCGATACCGAACGTAAAGAGTATATTGGGAGTATGTCCGTCATGTTGTCTGTCTGTCTGTCTGTATGAACGCAACTTTTTTCCACACAATTCAAGCTAAAGACTTGAAACTTTCCAATTCTCTTTATCTATGGCATAGTAAATTAAAGTGTCAAGATTGGGGCTTTACAATAACTGGGGGGCTGGCAAATTGATAAATTCGATAACTCAAAATCGACAAATCCACCTATTCGGCACGCCCTTACAGTAAGAGCTACCAAATTTGGTAGGAAGATAGCTACTGGCATCCCCGAAAAATTACTGGCATCCCACCAAAATTTGCGCCAAGATAGGTGATGACGATCCCCAAAAAACTGCATCAAAACTGCCACGCCCACCCATACCGCCCTAGCCAACCCCAACCGCCACAACTTTTCATCAAAACGGGAATGCGTGTATGTTTCGTAGTTTTTGACCTAAACGCCCCCAGCACCCTTCCCCCACCTTTAACAAACTTTGAGCTAGTGTCACCAAATTTGGAAGGAAGATAGCTGGTGGCATGCCCATCTGTCGCAACCGTACTTCTTTGCAATCAGGCCTCTTTTTACCGGTTTAAATACTGGTATCGAGTATAGCGCAGTCGATTGCGTCCGACTGCAACGTTTCCACTTGCTTTTTATTGTGGTTTCCTCAGTAGTCCTTACCCAACTATATATAATGTTGCTTCAATTATTAAGTCTAAAGTCGACTTATTATTATAAACACAACAAATTAACAACTTAATTTAAAGTAAGTATTATAAATAAATTCTTCAAAATAAGTCAAAAATTGACTTCACTGTACAACGTGTAAACCACTGACTGCGTGAACTGAGTTTTATCGTTCTTGCGTTTTGTAAAAGTTAAGCAATTATGCAAATCCACCCCCACAACATTTTCTGGACGCACCAAGTTTTGCTTTGTTGTTGTTTTTTTAAATCAATGACACCAACAAAAAGTAGCAGAGCGGGCCCAACAACAGTGATGCCAATTTGGCCTTTTTCCGGACATATCTGTCCTGTTTTTAAGTGCTTTGTCCGGGAAAAATATTAAACATCCCCTATCCGGAAATCTGGCCATCTTTCAGATTTTATTTGATTCATTTATTTCAATCTTTTTTTGCAAATTTTTTTTTAAAAACAGTGTGGCATCCGATCTATTAAAAATAGCGATCTTTTTAAAACGGTGTGGCATCCTTTTTTACATACTTTGTACATATGTATTTTCGATATCATTTGTAGTCTAATGTACAACAAAAGTGAAAAATATACTTAAATAATGCCGAAAGATTCGTACAAACAAAAATTTCGTGATTGCTGGCTACAGCAGCCAGATTTTAAAGATTGGATAAGCCGCGATGAAGCGCACACCAATAAGGCATACTGCAGATACTGCATATGCAGTCTTAATAGCGAAATAGATCACATTCGCGCGTATATGGCGACAAAAAAACATATGCAAAACGCATCGTGCCTCGCACAAAAAAGCATAATTTGTTTTAAGCCGGCGGATTGTCCCCAATCTTGTCACCAGGAAGCTGTATTAGCTACATATGTTTATGTTTATTATCACATCACAGAATTGTGCAAGCTTCATTTTGATGCTAAAAGCTTAAAATTGCACAGAACAATTTTTGTCCTGTTTTCTGTCCTTTTTTTATACTCGATACCGAAGGTAACAGTATATTGGGTTTGTGCAATGTCCGTCATGGTGTCTGTCCGTCCGTCTGTATGTTTGCAAGTTTTTTCCACACCCTTCTTTATCTATGGCCGGGACAGATCAAGTTCTAAGATTGGGGTTCTACGATAACTGGCAAATCGATAAATTCGATAACTATAAATCGATAAATCCACATATTCCGCACACCCTTACAGTTAGAGTTACCAAATTTGGTAGGAAGATAGCTATTGGCATCCCCAAAAAAATAACATCAAAAATTTTTGAGTTGCGCCCACCCATTTCGCCCCCATACCCCCTGCAATTTTAAATCAGAAACACTTATACCTTCTTCAGTTTTTGAGCTGGAGCCACCAAATTTTGCGCCAAGATGGGTGATGACGATCCCCAAAAAACGGCATCAAAACTTTGGATGCCACATCCACCCATATTACCCTTGTCCACCCCAGCCGTCCCAACTTTTCGTTAAAAACGGGAATGCGTGTATCATAGTTTGAGCTAGAGTGTCCAAATTTGGTAGGAAGATATCTGGTAACGATCTCCAAAAATCTGCATGATCTGTTTAGAAGCCAAGCCCCCCTTACTGCTCACAGGGGAGCTAGTACCAACTTTTTATAAATTTGAGCTAGGCACCAAATTTGGTAGGAAGATAGCAATTGTCATCAAACTAAGATCTGCGTCAAAAATTTGGATGCCACGCCCACCCATTACTCCCCCAGCCCTCCTTCCCAACCTTTTTACAACTTTGAGCTAGAGTCAGCAAAATTGGTAGGAAGTTAGCAATTGACATTCCACAAAGATCTGCATCAAAACTTTGGATGCCATGCCCACCCATACCGCCCTTGTCCACCCCAGCCGCCCCAACTTTTCGTTAAAAACGGGAATGCGTGTATCTTTCATAGTGTTTGAGCTAGAGTCTCCAAATTTGGTAAAAAGACAACTGGTAGCGACCCCCAAATATATTTTGGAGCCAGGCCTACCCATACCGCCCCCAGCCCCCCTTCCCCAACCTTTAACAAACTTTGAGCTAGAGTCACCAAATTAGGTAGGAAGATAGCTGGTGGCATCCCCATTTGTATCAGACAATTTTTGAGGCAACTTACACCCCTGACGCATCCGTACCCCTTTGCATTCCTTTTTTTTTATGACTTTGCTTGTGCGACGCGAAGGCGTCACTGCGCATTTGTTTTGTTTTTGTATTCTCGCTCGCGATCACACCCTCAGTTTGTGCGACAATCAGGCGCCAGTAGTGGAATGGGTAATGTGTTTTGTGTTTGGAATGGAAAAGTGCTCCAAAATGTATGGGAGGTACTCACTTACTACCTGCATGGAATATTGTGTGAAAACCTCATCCTTCTAGCTCATTTCGCTCTTCAATTCAGGAATAATTTGAATGCCATACCCACCCATAACGCGCCCAGCCCCCCTTCCCGCACCTTTAACAAACTTTGAGCTAGTGTCACCAAATTTGGAAGGAAGATAGTTGAAACTGTTGCTGCTGTGGCTGCATATTAAACTGTGGCAGGGCCACAGCAGGCAATGCACCCCAAAACCTTTTGCATTCACAGTTATATTTATACCCTGAAATGGGTAAAAAAGGGTATAATTTTTTTGTGCAAAAGTATGTAACAGGCAAAAAAAAGCATCTCCGACCCCATATAAAGTATATATATTCTTGATCAGCATCAACAGCCATATGCAATTTGAAAGTCATACCCAACCGGTCACATGTGACGTCACGCAAAACAGCTTTTTATGCGCAATGCGTTATCGGTATTTTTTGTATCATGATTTCAGCTCACTTTCTTATGTATGCGCGCGCTCTGCAAGTCAAACTGCCTTCTTCGCACGCACTGAATCAAAGCAAAACAAATCTAAGAGGCTGCAGTTAAGTGAATTGCATAGCCTAAACTCACACGTACTTTAGCCTTTAGCTTTGATTTAGTGTGTGCGGAGGAGGTAGGGTTATTGAACTTTATGATTGACATGCAGAGCGCGCACATAAAATAGAGAGTGAACGTAAATGAGCAACCAAGGTATACTTAACTAGGTAGCATAACTCGGCTTGTCGCCCTCTTTTTATCGCCTATATATGCAGGGTGACCGAATATGGTATTTTAAATACTTTTTGGTATTTAATTAGCTCAGATTTTGCCCAATTGTATATTTGTGGTATATTGGTATATTGAAGTATTTTTGGGAAAAAATTTGGTATTTAATAGTACATTGTTTTCGGTCACACTTTTCTTAAGCTAGCGACAGAGAAGTTGTGTAAAAAATATTTAAATTAATATGAGCAGCAAAAATTGCTAACAAAAATATAGGGAGGAGTGGGAGACGCTGCCCGAAAACAGCAAGTGGCTTGGGAGGAGCGCAAATAAAGAAGACGCCTTCAAGACTTACATATCTTAAATTTAAGAGACTATTACTGAAATGCTTTAAGTTGATAAATGTATGTGTTACTAAAAGACTTGTTATCTGAAATTAAATAACATATTATATCACTAAAATGATTTAAGTATATATAACTAAAAGACTTGTTATCTTAAACTCAATGTAAATATTATATTACTGATGTTAATGATGATATGTTCCTGAAATAGTTTTAAGTTGATTTATCGAAATGTCTCCACTTGATTCTCATTATATATTATAATAAAAATTGTTAGTTTTAAGTCAATAAAAAGTTAAATAAACTTGTATAAAAAGGATATAAAAACACTGATCAATTGCATTTATTTATTTATTCTTTTATAAATAGCAAAAATAAATTCAAATTTTAAAGCGTTTTAGCTGCAATTCTTTTTGGTATTTTCGTGGTATTAAATGAATATTCAAATAGTATATTTCGGTATTATTTCGGTCCCAAAATAGTATATTTCGTTATTGCCGGCGCGGT